>BDDC01000282.1:62437-77563 GCA_001662425.1 Chlamydomonas sphaeroides | reverse complement strand
TGCCGGCGGCACGCGGACTCGCAAGAGTTCCCCGCGCGCCGCCGGGCGAGGCCCCACCGCGGCGGGGGATGTTCCCCGCCGCAGGGAAATGCCAACGCCAGAGTGCGTGCCGTAGCGGCTGCGGGGTCCGGGGTGACCCCCGGGGCCCGCGAGTGCGCGGGGCGTGCCGGGGGTGGTGAGTGTGTTTGTGTTTGTGTGTTCGAGTGTCAAGTGGAACAGAACCCCACAAGCGACACAGCATGCCCCGGTGTGTGTTTCCCCCACCTCGCCCTCCCCCCCCGGCCCCCACCCCTTCCTTCCCAGGCCGCCCTTCGCGACATGCTAGTGCGCTGCCCCAGGGTGCTCGCCTCCGACCCCGCCGCCGACCTGGCGCCGCGCGTGGCGGCGCTGCAGCGCGCGGGCTTTGGGCCCGGCGACGTGCGGGCGCTGCTGCGGGCCAACGCCAGCCTGCTCATAGGTGGGGCTGCGGCGCGGACGACGACCGCTCGTCTCGATGCGGATGCGCCCAAGGGCCGCACCAGCAGCCTCAGCCCAAATGCCGGACTGCCGCGTGCGCACAAGCGCACGTGGCTGTGCCGCCAAATGCGAGGCCCCAAGTGCCAAGTGCGTACATCGGCTCTCCCTCCTGGCGTCCTGCTCCCTGCTGCATCTGGGATGTCCCGAACCCATTCACGAGTCCTGCCCTCCTGCCTGCCCGGCCCCCCGCCCTCCTGCCTGCCCGGTGCCCACCCCACATCCCCCAGGCGACGTGTCCGCCATCCTCTCGCAGCGCCTCACCTTCCTGACCGCCTCCTGCGGCTTCAGCGGCGGCCAGGCGCTTGGCCTCATGCGCGCCTGCCCCGAGCTGCTAAGCCTGCAGGCGAGGCGGCGGCCGCGGGCACCGTGGCGGTTGGGCGGTTGGGCGGTTGGGCAGCCAGCGGCGGCGCAGACGGGCACGCACCGCTGCTTGCCAGCGCGCGCTGGCGCGAATCGAGCAGGCGGCGGCGAGCCGGGCAGGAGCCAAGCTGTGCACCGACCGGACCCCTACCTCCCGCCCCCAGCTGCCCAACCTGGACCGCAAGTGGCGATTCCTCACGCAGCGCATGCACTGCGGCACAGCCGAGGTGCGTTGCCCGCTGGGGGCCCGTCACTGAGAGGCCCAGCCAGCAGCCGCCGTGCATCGTGCCATGCCCCGTGCGGCCGCCGGCGCTGTGTGGTTGCTTGTGGGGGCCCACAGGCCTGCGCCGCTCGTCGTCGTACGTGTGCACCATGGCGCACGCACCCCTCATACCGCCTGCCGCTTGCCGCATTACGCACAGCGCATCACGCTCAACGCAGCCCGCGTAACGCATAACGCACAGCGCATAACGCACAGCACATAACGCATCCGACCGGCCCCTGCGGCGCCCCAGGTGCTGGCCTACCCCCAGTTTTGGTCCAAGTCGCTGCTCTCGGACATCGGGCCCCGCTACAGGTCTGCCGCAGGGCCGGGGCCAGGGCCGCGCAGCAGCTTCACTGCGGTGCCGTTGGCTGCACCAGGCCTTGCTTGCAAGGTCATCATTAATTTCATATTACACATTTCATTGACACGATTTATTGTGATCGGCCGCCCGCAGCTACGTGCTGGAGCGCCGCCTGCTGCCGCTCACGGACGCCGCCGGGGCGGGCCCGGCGTCGCCGGAGCCGGCGGAAGCGGGCGCGGCGGCAGCGTCCGCTACCATTGCGGGTGGCAGCGGGCCGCTGAGCCTGCAGGTGCGCCGTGTGGGTGTGACACAAGCGGGGACGCAGGGGCAGCACATGAACAGTGCCTGTCTTGCGTGAAGTAGGGCCGCGCTGGGCCTGCCCCCTCGCCTCGCCCTGCGGGTGGCTGCCATGGGACCGCTGCGGGACCGCTAGGTGGACGTCTACAACATCTCTGGGCTTACAACATCCCTGGGCTGACAACATCCCTGGGCTTACAACATCCCTGGGCTTTGTCTGAATCTAGCTAGATGAAGCATGCTACACCGATACAGCAGTCCAGCCCTAGCTGTGCGAGAGGCTGCCATGGCACCGCGATGGCAGTTCGGGAGCGTCACGCACCAGCCACGACGAGGTGACTCAGTGCCCAGGCCGGCAAGCTCGCACCGCATGGGGAAGCACCGACCGCGTCCTGCTTCCATCCTGGCGCCCGCTCCGTGGGCAGGTGCTGCTCGACTCGGACGACGTCGCCTTCGTGCAGCGCGTCTGGCGGGCCGGCTGCGGCGGCGCCGGCTGCGACCTCGCCACGGCTGGCGGCGGCATCGGCTGGCAGTCGCCGGACCCGGACTCGCCGGACTCTAATTACGCCTCCGCCGCGGCCGAGGCCGCTGACTTTGGTGACGGGGAGGGCACCAACTGGGCCGGTGACGCGGCCGCGGCCGCCAGCGGCGGCGCAGGGGAGGGGGATGGCGATGAGGTTGGATCGGGGGAAAGGGATGGCGCGGATGCAGATAGCGGTGGGGGCTGGTCAGGGCCGGACCCCGAGGACTACAGCCGCTTCCGGAGCGCGTGGCTGGAGACGGAGGGTGTCAAATGGAGCGGCATGAACGCGGTGGGGACCCTGACCGGCAGCTGGTGATGCGGCGGTTGGCGTCTGTTAGCGGGGGATGTGGGGTAGTGGAATGTGGGGTGGCGTGTACAAGCACCGGACCTCGCCATGGCTGAGGTATGCGGCAGATTCGGTACGTTCTCAGCTGTTGGTACAATTGTGGGCTATCAGGGAAGGCGTCTCCGGCGGTCCCCTACGACTGGCGACCTCCTCCGGGGGCCGTGGGGGTTACCAACGCATACACGCAGTCGTGTGGGTATTGCCCTACCGAGGAAGTTATACCAGCCACTTATACTTAGCACACCTACGTATTCATCTTGCCTTGCATATTCATCTCGACATGAACACATCCTAGGCTTGCCTTCGTTTGTCACAATGGACGCTATCAAGCAGGCTGTGTCGCAGACCCTTGAGAAGCAGGGCATCATAGCACAGCTCAAGGTGCCTGGAGCTTGCGAGCGGGCGTCTCAGACCGTGGCGTTGACCGCCGCTCCGTCTGCCTGCAGGCCCAGCTGCGAGCTCATGTATTCGTCGCAGTTGAGGAGTATGAAAGCACATCAGGAGCGGGTACGCCGAGCCGCTGTTAGAATGCCCAATTGGAATTGGGACCTGAGACGCTGTCTGGCACCCAACAGGCCTTGGCGTGAAGACCGCAAACCCCGCACGGAAAGCGCTGCTCGCGGACCCGGATGGTATGCAACCCCCGACAGCTTGCACACGAACACCTCGCCAGGATGCCAGCTCCAACCCCGGGTGCCGGGTGTGTTGCGCAGGCCAGCTAGCGGTACAACTGGTGCTGGATTTGCTTGATACCTGCAACTTTGCGTTCACGAAACAGGTATGCGCGCCGCACACATCCACGCACACCACACGGTCCCAACCATCACCACTTCGTTGTGCAGGTCTTCCAGCCAGAACTGGGTCCCGAGGGCCCAAGCGGGAATCGACGCGAAGCGGCGTCTGCGCTGGTGGGCATGCCGGGGCCCCACCCGTGCTGGTGCTCGCCGCCTGCAGTTTGGCTTATTCGTGCAACTGTCGCGCAGGGCCTCAAGCCGGGTAGCCCGGACGAGGCGCTTCTGCTGACGCTCGTCCGCGCATTCAAAGCCGGCGGAGGTAAGCTCCGGGCAGGCGTCCCTCCCGAGCCAGCCCTGGGGTCCCGTCTGCCAAGCGCGGCCGTCTAACGCCCCCTTCCCCACGCCCCGTCCTCCAGGCCCGTCCCAGCAGCCTGCTGTCAGCAGCCCGGCCAGCGCCCCCGCGCCACCACCCCCGGCCCCCTCCTCCAGCGCCGCCCCGCAGCCAGGGCCAAGCGCGGCCTCCATCCCTGTGCCCCCGCTTGGCCGGCTGGGGCCCCTGTCCTCCAAGGCCTCGCAGCTAGCGCCCCTTCCCTCCCTGGGCAGCAGCGGCTCGGGGCCGGCTGTGCTGCGCGGGGCGGACAACCCTCCGCCCAAAGCCGCGCCTGAGGCGCCAGCCTCGGAGGAATCGGCGTACAGCGCAGAGTCGTTCGAGGAGGAGGCGGTGGAGGTGGACGACGAGCCGGTGGAGGAGGAGGAGGAGGCGGTGGAGGAGGAGGAGGCCGGCACAACGGGCGTTGACGATGATGACGATGACGATGCATACGCCGCAATGGTGGGGTGCGATCTCGGTGTGTGCCAGACGTGGGACCCGCCTGTCTGGGGCCGCAGCCGAGCTCACCCTGGCGGCGGGCGCCTCGCTGGCGGGCGCCGGCGCTGGGTGCTGCGTGCGCCGTGCTGTGGGCCCCAGCGAGCCTCCTGGCTAAGCTCAGAACCCGCCCCCCGCTCCGCCCTGGCGGCCCCAGGTGTCCAAGTCCACCGCAAAGCCAGGTGGGCCGCGGGCCGCTGGCTGGCCTCGTGGGCAGTGGCGCTGCCGCGTACGGCTCGCGCCGTGGCGCCGCACCTCAAGCGCCCTACTGCTGCCCGGCAGCTCGCCGGCCAGCCCCGCTGAGCCAACCTGTGTGCGTCGCCCCACCCACGCTGCGACCCCCGTCGGACGCTGTGTCCGCAGAAGGCCCCTCAGCTGGCACCCGCGGCTTTGGGCTGGGCTCCGGGCCTGGCCGCGGCCGCGCGCCGGCACTGGACGAGGACCTCATGGCGGGGGACAGGTGCGGGTGTGCTTACATAAGATAATTAGGCGCAAAACTGCACTATGGTGGAGGGCTGGCAGCCTGGCACGAAATAGCTAGGCGTAGCCGCCGGCGCCCCCTGGCTCCAACCGTGGCTTGGCAAGGACCACTGCCACCGCCGCCGTCACCGCTGCCGACTGAGCTGCTGCCACTGCTGCCACCGCTGCCACCGCTGCAATGCGCAGGAGCTTCGGTGTCAGCGGCGAGCTAGCGGGCCTGGACGGCGGTGGGTGCTAGGTGCAGAGAACCTCGTGTGCAGGGCCGTTGCGTTGGACGGCGCGGAGGCCCCACATAAGTGGCCGGTCCAGGCCGAACTCGGATAGCGACGGCATGGCGCAGAGCAGCTTGCCGCGGTCTTCTTTACAGCCGCGACGGCCCGGGCTCGTGGTGTTCGCGTTCATTTGCTTTGTCCGGATCTTGCCCGGGCAGACCGGACCCTCCGGCACGTCACCTAGCACCACGCAAGCTCCGCACGCGCAGCAGCGTACGCGGCAACCCACCCTTCACTTCCCTGCGCCGTCATCGCATGCTCCCCTCCCCGTCCGCCGCGCAGGCAACAGCGGCGGCATGTCGTACTCCTCGGACTTCCCAATGGGCGGCATGGCCGACCCGCGCGCCTCTCTGTCTCAGAGCCAGGCCATGCTATCGCCCATCAGCGAGAGCGGGCCCAAGCCCAAGCTGGAGCCGCTGCGGTGGGTGCGGGTCGGGGAAGGTGGGGCGGGGTGGGACCGGCGAGGGTTACCGGTAATGCGGGCAGGCGTGTGGCGAGCATTCGGCACTTGGGTAAGGGTGGGGTGTGGCACGGCAAGGACAGGCAGGGCGCCAGCTGGGGTAGCTTGTGTGGCTGCTGTGGGCTCGGCAGTGGGGCATGAGGCGAGGGATGGGCGGGGTTGCGCAGGGTCGGGTGAGGGCAGGCGGGGCCATCGGCCAGCGGCGCTGCGCCCCTCTTGCGCTGCAAGGACCACGTCCGAGGGGTGGGGAACTGGGGGTGGAGGCAACCCGCCCTACCTACCCACGCCGCTGGCGCCCCTCGTCCCACGACAGCCACCCATCGCGCACTGTGGCTGTCCCTCGCCGGCCCAACCCCATTCGGCCGCCCTCCGGCCCCGCCCCTGCAGGCCCCTGGGCGCCCCCAAGCTGTCGGCGCTGTCCCCCCTGGCGCCGCTGCCGACCATCGGGACGCTATCCTCCAGCCTCTCCTCCAGCAAGGACGACCCCCTGGGCGCCAAGGGTGCGCGGGGAAGCACGGGGCTGTGCTCGGCCGCATGCGTCGCCAGCTGCCGGGGGGCGGCCACTTGCGCAAGCAGCGATGGGGCGACACGCGCCGAAGCTTCTTGCCTGGCAGGGCTGTCAGCGCTGCGGTTGCCGTGAGGGGCCAGGTGCTCGGCGCCTGGAGGTGTCGGTGTTGCGGCCCTGCCTGCCTTGCTGCCGCCCGGCGCGCTGCTGCGCCTGTCCCCTTACCCTCCATCCGCCGCCCTGGCCATCGATGTGCGCGCAGGGCCCAAGCCGCTGGCGCCGCTGGGAGGCCCCATGCGCCGGTCGGGGCCGCTGGACGTGGAGAAGGAGCGCGAGGAGCTGCGCAGGTGCGGCCGGAGCCAGGGGGGTGGGGGTGTTGCCGGGGCAGGCGAGAGGTTGGAGCGTGGCGCCGTAAAGCGTGCGCCCCGAATAACGGGCGCTAGGCCCTATCTAAAGGCTGGGGCGGATGCGGGCTCCGAACGTCGCGCCGCAGCTGCCGCCGCCCACTGGGTGCCCTATGGCAGCCTCCGCCCATCAGTCTGTCTGCTCCCATGAGAGTACCGTAGCGCCTTTTAGCTTGACGCATCGTACTGGTCCTGTCCCACGCTGACCACGTGCCGCAGGCTGGGCCTCCTGCAGTCGGGCGACTCGCTGAGCACCAGCATGGACGCGGACGTAAGCGGCGTGGGCTCGTAGGCCTGGGGGAAGGGCGCAGAGGTGTGGCCGGCCGCGACCCACGGCACGCGCGGGCGAGTGGCAGTGGCGCCTGGAGCGGCGCTGACGGACAAAGCTGTGCGGGAGCAAGAAACGGGGTGTGACGCCAGCTCGCTGTGGCCCTGGTTGGAGCGCAACCGTGGGGAGCAATCGGGCCTCGGCGCGGGGCGGCGAATGGCGTGGGCCCACGTCGCCGTTCACTGTCTAAAAATTGGTTTGTAGTTAGCATAAGGATGATGCCATGGCATGATACATATGATTGACATTGGGGCGTGAGCCCATGGCGCTGCTCCCCTGCTGCGATCCCTGCCGCAGCCCCGGCCCCGGCCCACGGGCCCTCCTGTAAACATCTACGACGGTGAAATGTCCGTGAGCGCGAGCATGGTGAGCGCGAGCGCAGCGCCCCCCAGCCATGGCTTTGGAGCCCAGCAATTGCTCACTGCATACTTAAGGGCGTGCTTGATTGACAGGCAGTAGTACCGTAGGGACGCCTCTGGGTGCATTGTCTCATGTTGTGTTGCTGCTGCGGCTTTGCTTGACTGGCCCCTGCGCGGCCGCAGGACGAGGGCGGCGCATGGGGCGGGCCGAGCGGTGGCGGCGGTCCCTCGGGCGGTGGCGGCCGCGACGAGCGGCTGCCCTTCGCGAGCAAGGTGCGGCGGCAGTTGGCACCGGTAGCAGCACCGCTGAGCGAGGGCCGTTCCCAACAGCCAGTGGGGCCACGGCAGCGTTGCGTGCTGCAGCAAGGGTCCCGCCGGTGCCGGTGCCGGTGCCTGCAGCTCGGCTCCTAGCCCGCGCTGTTGTTGCCTTCTTGCCGTGTTGCCAAGAGTTCTGTGCGCGCCTGTGGCCGCGGGCAACCACCCACCCCCACAGGGCCTCAGCATGGACCTGCGGGAGACGGGGCTGTCCGCGTCGGACCGCTCCGGGGACATCGCGGATCTGGGCGTGGACCTGGCGGAGACGGCAGAGTGGCACTGAGGGGGAGAGGGGAAGGGGTGCGGACGGGCTGCGGCGGAGTCGAGTAGTGGCCAACCGCGGAGTTGCGGGGATCTCGCCCGGCCAGTGACGCTATCGCTAAGCGCCTGAGCCGGCCTTAATGGGGATGATTCGGCAGGCCGCTACACTTAGGAATGGGTATTGATCCATCTTGCCGTTCTGGGAGTGGTGGGGTGTTGTGTGCTGGTGTCCTGGTGCCGGCAGTCTACTCCGCTGAGAGTGCGGGGCGGAGGTCGCGGGTCGACGAAGAAGAGGAGGAAGACGAATTCATGACACCGCCCCCCGCAGGAGTAGAGCTTTGATCTCCTCTACACAGCGATGCGCACGGAGGGTCGACGCTTCTGCTAATCGCCGCGCCGTGAACGGCCAGCGGCCAGTTTCTTTCGCCGCATTGCCAGCCAGCCATTACGCCTGACCAATATTTCCCAACCCGCCGACCTTGGCTTACACCTCGAACTTAGCAGGCTTTAGCAGACCGTCTCACCCGCCGGTTCAACTCCCTCCAAACCCCACCACATCGACCTTAGCGTCCGGCCGTACCCCGACTCCGGCTGGCACAAGCTGCTGAATGCACTGGTGGCCCTCTACACCGGCGCTCCGAGGGATGAGTAGACCTCGACGAGGAGCGCCGCAGCGGGGCGCCTGGGCCCCTGGCAGGTGCCGCGGCGGGGCCTCGTCTGCGGAGGGTAACGCAAGGGGCTCGGCTGCAGCTGGCCGCTATGGCGGTGCTGTCACGCTGAGGCCGGTTCCTGGGGTGGGGCCAGAGGCGGTGCAGCTGTTGCGCTCGGGCCTGGGGGAGGTTAGGGCACGGCTGCGGGGCCTGCTGGGCGTACCTTGTCGTGGTGTGGAGGTGTACGTGCAGGGGAACGAGGAGAAGCAGGAGGGGGAGCAGGAGGAGGCGGGCAGCGAGGAGGAGGGGTGGATGGATTGATGGCGAGGAGAGCGAGCCGGATAAGAGCGGGCCGAAGGAAAGCGAGCCGGGGGAGAGCGGGCAGCAGGAGGGCGAGCAGGAGGTCGGCGAGGCGGCACTTTGGCATGGGGTTGGGGGGGGGGGAATGCAGGGCCGGTAATCAGAGCGAACGGGTGGCGTGCAATGACCTGTGCGACGACTGGCGGCGGAGGCGAGCCCTGAAGTTGCGAACATGTATGTGTATGTTGAAGGTGTCATCCACCGTGGGCAACGTTGAGCTGCCGGTGTTGCGAATGAGCGGGAGCGAGGTAGGCCCCGGTCCGCTTACAAGTGCCGGACGTCCGGTGGTCCGCTATCACGTGGCGGCGGCACCGGTGGCGCGGCGCCTTCCACATATCCGGACATGCCCGGCACGGCGGCAGCGCCGCCGGGATGTAGACGCGGTGCTGGCGCACGGGCCCTAAAGATCCACGCCCTGGTGCCCTGCTGTTCGTTCGTTGGTTTGCTGCTCATCAGAAACGGCTGGTCGATGCATCATGCGCTGCGTGCTGACCTACCTGGATAAGCATGAACCCCTGCCTGCCTGACGACGGCTGGCCGACGGCCCAGCGACGATGGCCGGAAATGAAGCGCATGGCTGTAGGCGCGCGGTGTGGGGGTATCGGGCAAGCGCTTCATTCCTCATTGATACCACTGATCGACATCAGTCCTTGGTGAGCAGGCCCTTAGGCAGGCTCGCGCTCCGATCGGCAGCCGAGACTGACAAACCAGCCACCCCCGCTCGCAACCAACTCCTTCAATCGCAAGGGCCGGCACGATCCCCCTTTCCCCCGGTGTGACACGGTGCCAGGTTGAAGCCCCGCACGGAACGCGCCACAGCTGCGCCTCTGTGCACAACTCCAGGCCACACAGACGCGCATCCTCGTCATGCGCGACAGGCGTGTCGACAATGCGCGCACCATCGAACGCAGCAAGCGCCCCCCGCAATCAACGCTCTTCGTTCGTTTGAGACCCTGCGCTGCTCTGCTGTCCAGATGCACACCTACCTCCGGCCGCTGGCGTCCGGTGTGGGCCGGGCTACACACCGCCACCCAATCCTCGCACCGGGGGTCCACCCTGCCTCATAGACACTGCCACATATATACATCGCCACAACATCCACACGCCTGCTCCGCTCTTTCACATCTACGCCCCTATACCTAGCTCCTAGCCGTTCCGCTGCGCCTCCGGCACCACCCCAAGCTTCTGCGCTGTGCCGGGGGTCCCATAGCTGAGGTTATACAAGATCAGCGGTGTCAGGCGAGTCAGCGCCTCGATGTCATTGCCGCGGTCGGCATAGGCCCACAGGTCCGGGCATCGCAGCGCCGGCAGCGCCACGAAGGGCTCTGCGTCCCGTACTCAGCTCCACCAGGCCTCGCAAGACTGGCTGCTGACGGCGCTTAGGCGGCAAGCTAGCAGCAACGGCAGCTGCTGCGATGCCCAAACAGCGGAGCTCCGCGACCGCAGCCGCCGCGCGCAGCCGCGGTGGTAGGGCCGACGACAAGGGCTGCTTCGAAGCCGCCGCGCGCCTGGGAGCTGCAGCTTCTACTGCCCCGCCAACTCAGCGAGGAGCGCGGCGCTCATAGTCCACACGGGGATGGCGTTGTGTGCCGATGTGTCGTTACAGTACAGGCTGAGGCTGGTGACGCTGGCCAGCCGCGACATCAGCGGCCCCACGCTTGGCTCAGCTCCCGGCCGCAGCCGCAGCTCCAGCCTGCGCAGGCGGCCCAGCGCCGCAACGTGTGGAGGCACTGACAGCTCGGAGTAGTCTAGGCGGGCGGCGGCGTGGTCGTCGAGCTTCAGCTCCTTCAGCTGCTGCGGTAGCGCGTCCAGCAGCGGCCCGAGCGATACGCTGTCGTTCGGCCTCGTGACCAAGCCCGACAGATGCAGCGAGGTGAGCGCCGTGAGCGGATGCAGCGCGACCTCCAGCTGCGCCAGGTCAGCGAAGCTGATGTCGGTGCGGAGCTTGTGCACGTGGGTAAAGGAGCGGAGCAGCTGCACAGTGCCCGCGTCGTTGGGTTTGGGGTGGCGTTGTGGGTTGGCGAGGAGGGTGAGATCGGTCAGGCGGGAAGCAACGGGAAGCAGGGCGGCCAGCTCCGGAGTGCTGTCGCAGCCGCCGTCGCAGTATGACAGGTGGACAGAGGACAGCGGCAGGGGGCCGGCGGCGGCGCTGGTGCTGTCGCAGCCCGTTGTGTTGGCGTTCGACAACAGCAAGGGGACGCCTGACGACGCGAAATGGTTGCCATGCCAGACGGACAGCGTGGTCAGCGAAGGAAGCGCGGCCGGCACTGCGCGGGCTGCGTCGGGGCTTAGCAGCTCGACCGGTTGGATGGTGAGGCTGGTCGTGGGCAGCGGCCCGTGGACGGTGATGGCCGGGTCCGTGGCGATGGCGTGCAGCAGGGACCGCCTGGCGGCCGCAGACACAAGATGTTTACAAGACAGTGACAAATGATAATGCGCGCATGGGGTGCCCCCTCGCAACGAGCAGCGCGTTGCAGACAGCTGGCGAAGTTTAGGCAGGAAAGTTAGACCCTTGCTCACAGGGCGTCGCTCCAGTTCAGGTACCGCTTGGCGTAGGGTTCCAGCATAACAGCCAGCTTAATGGGGCGGCAACCTCGGCGTAGGAATCCGAGCGCCCAATCGAGCCTTTGCTGCGCGCTGGCATTGCGACATCGCAGCTGTTTGGGCTCAAAGCGCAGCTCCTTGATGACGTGCGCGTCAATTGACTGGCGAAGCGCAGAGTTCACTTGGCGAAGAACGAGAACATTAGCGCGGCCCAGGCGCTCTGCTATCACTGGTAATAAGTCTCTCGAGCCGAACACCGTTGCAAAACTTGAGGTTGGTGGCAAGGACGAATAAGTCATTGCTAGGGTTCCTGGCAGATAGATCTTATCCGCGGCTGCGTGCCCGGTACACGACTAAGGGGCTGAAGCTGTGACAGGAACGCAAAAGTATGTCGGCACAGGGGCAGCAGGGTCCTTTTTAGTGATGGTCGCTGCGCCTTACAGGCCAGGATTGCACCACAACGCATTGCCCGCGTGACAGGGCCGTCCCCACCTGCCCATCACAGCCGCGTGGCATTCCAGTACTGGTCTGCAACGCCACGCCAACGCAAGTAAGGTGCTGCAGCCCGCCCAACGCCCCCGCCGCACGCCTTCGTCCCGATTGCCCTGACACGCCCCGACACCACGCGCCTGCCGTGCCCCGCCGTCCCCCCGCAAACCCAGCTCGCACCCACGCACACGGGTCCCCCATGACACACGCGCGAGGGCCACATATCCTCAGCCGCGACCCGGCCTCCAGTCCCCCCGGCAGCTCACCCGACCTCCAGCCACACCCACGCGCACAACGCGAGCAGCTCCAGCTCACGCGCCACCCTCCCCGCCCGCCTCCCGGCCATGCCACAACGGCCCTGCGTTCCCGCTCCCCATAGCCCCCATGAACACACGTGGCAGCTCACGAGCCGCCCGCCCCCGCCATGCCCCGCGCCACCGCCAGCCGCCGCGTGTGCTCCATGAGTGCCTCCCGCATGACGGCGCTGATGGCGCGACACCCCTCGCTGGCCAAGTCCAGGACAGCCTGCGGGCGGGGAGGGCACCCGAAAGATGCGAACAACATCAGCGACGGCAGTACAACTACTTGCACATCTACGCAGGCCAGGTCCAGAGCTGCGGGTGGGGAGGACGGCGTATGCCGAGCGGTCAACAGGCTTATCTTGCAAGCTTAGGCTGGGCGGACGCGGCACGTTGACGCCATGGGGAGTGGGGACCCTGGCCAGTCCTGTGCAGGCAGGCAGCCCGGCAGCCGCCCTTGCTCTCACCAGCACCCGCCCTCGCGCCGTACAGTCCGTTGCCATACGGTCCACCCCGCTGCCGTACGCGCTGTGCTGCCGTGCTGCCGTACCTGGAACGTGTCCACGGGCAGCCTGCTGTCCATCTGCACCAGCACCAGCTGGTTCAGGCGGGGCGCCAGCGCCACCGCCAGGTCGGGGCCGCCGCCAGAGTCCTCGCTGCCAGGACGGGGAGGGAGAGAGGGATGGGCAGAGGCCGTGTGCAGGGGGCGAGAGGGGGAATGGCGGCGGCGAGGGCGATGAAGTCCCTGAGCTAACCTTCAATAGCACCGTGCCCCTCACGGGGTCCAGCAACGCGGCGGGGGGCGGGCAGCTCGGTGACCCCGACCCGGGTCGAGCAGCGGAGCGCTGGAAAGGCGCCCACCGAGCCCTGGCCCGCAAATAAACACGCACTCCCCTCGTCAACCCTCTGCTCCCCCCCACCGCTCCATCCCCCGCTCACGTGTAGTTGAGGTCCAGCAGGGGGGTGCCGTCCAGGTGCCCCGCCGCGCACGACCCCAGCAGGTCACGCAGCGGCACGCCCGCCGCCGCCAGCGCCAGCACCGCGGCGTTGATGGCGGCGCAGCGAGTGCCGCCGTCCGCCTGCAGCACCTGGGGGCGTGGGCGGGGACAGCGGGGGGAGGGGCCGCACGGCATCAGGCAGAGCGCGCGGTGAGGACGGGAACGGGGTGGGGGAGGGAGCCCTTCACGGCGCCGCCGGCAGCCGCGGCTGCCAGGGCAGCCGTAGCTGGCCTGGCTAGCACGGCAGCGGAACCAAGGCGTGGACGACTGCACCGCACACGAGCAGACTGCGCCCGCGGCGGCTCGGCTGGGCGCACCGACAGACGTGTCCGGGCCCGGGGCCCCTGGCTGCTGCGCGCTCCGGCCCCTGCCCCCGTGCTCGTGGCCGCTGCTCCGGCCTAGGTGGGCCGTGGGGGGCCGGGCCCCCTGTGCCTCGTCCCTTCAGCAGGCAGCCAGCCCGGCTGTGGAGCTGTGGAGCTCTTTTAAGTCGCGGCGCGGCCCTGCAGGCGCTGCCTCGGCGGCCCGCACCGCGACTTGCGGGTGTTGCCGTACAGGTGTGTCATATACGTGTGTTGCGCACGAGTGCCTGCCGTACCTGCACGTACACGTCGATCTGCGATCGCGGCAGCAGCTCCGTCATGATGGCCTGCTCCAGCGTGTTGCGGATGACGGCCGTGAGCTCGGTGGAGCGCCGGTCGCCCTTGCCGCGCTTGCGCCGCTCGCCTGTGGTCGGGAGGGCGGCGCGGCACTTCGACGGTGCGATAGAAAGGGTGGGGCGAGCGCGCTGGCTGCAGCCCTCTCGGCACAGAGGCAGCTTGCCTGGCCGGCAGAGGGGCAAGTTCAAGGCGTGGGGAGGCGGGGGGTAGGGGTGCTGCTCAGCGCCTTGACACCAGCTCGCGTCAGCGCACACCGCACCCCACCACATGCGGTACGTGTACCTCGCGCCAATTCGCGGTGCCAGGTGCCCTAGGCCCACAGCGACGCAGCGCGGCATCCCACACGACGGTTGGGACCGCGTGACGGCTAGCGGCGCAGGGAGGGCCAAGGCCGCCGCTTGTCGGTCTAGAACCAGCGACAGGATCCTCCCGTGTGCTGTTGGTGCTGGCGGGTCCGCATTTGCATCAGGGTGCCGGCCACCGCCGGTGTTGCTGGCACGCGAGGCGGGGCGCGCCCCTGCCGACTGATGCTCCGATGCCGGTACGCTTCGCACGGCGGCACAGCTAGGAGACCGCCCGGTGGTAGCCTGGCCCGCACCCGTGCTGAAGGAGGCCATGCTGTACTCGCACACCACGATGGCCGCGTCCTCGCGCATGTCGGACCGCCGCGTGACGGCGTGCGGCCCAAACACAGCCGCCAGCACCTGCAGCGCACATGGCGAGCGGGCGGCCGGGCGTGAGCGCAGGTAGAGGGCTGCGGGGTCCCCGGCTCAGCAACTGCGCGGGGTAGGAAGGCACCGCCTGAGCCGGGGTCCTGGGCGACGTGCCTTAGTGTTGCCCATCTCGAAGATGGCGGAGCCGTCGGCGTTGGCCAGCACGTCAAGCTGGCAGTTGATGCGTCGCAGCTCCCGGGGCCTGCGGCCGTCTAGCCGCAGGCCCTCGGGGCTCACATACTCCATGCCGCTGCGGCCGGCAGCGAGCGGCGAGTGAGATGGCTAAGCGGCGTCTGTCAATGCCGGCGGCGCCAGTATTCAACGACGATAATGAGCTATGAAGCAGTAAGATATTTCGTTAGCGTAGCAGTCTGGCGAGGTCTGTTACTGAGCAGAAGAAGAGTTGCTGCTTGCAAGTGCCTTCGTCACGACTTTGTGTAAACTCGTGAGTGCCTACTGGTCAAATGCGATACAGATTCCGGTGCGTACGCGTTTGCCGTTCGGGCAGTCGCCAAACCCGCACGCGCGTCACTCCCCTGCACTAGCCCCTTGAGCTCCCCGCCGTGTAGGCGGACGGATGTTCGGCTAAACCAGCAAGGCTGAAATGCGGCGACAATTGCAGATTACAAGTTACAGGTCACAGGTTACAGGTACAGTCACGCTCCAGATGAGTGCAGTCTTAAAAGGGCGACACCAGCACCTTGCTCGACATACACGTAACCGACACACCATACCCTTATGATGGCTGCGAGGCCCATGGCCGCGTCCGCACGCAACCACTAGCGCAGCATTATGCAATGAGCCCGTGTGTGTGTCTCAGTTAGTA
>BDDC01000282.1:30051-62008 GCA_001662425.1 Chlamydomonas sphaeroides | reverse complement strand
TGCTGTCGACAGGCAACGCACGCACTCGCAACTAGCTTGGCAGACCACTCTTACAGCCAGCCGGCCGCATAGTCCGCGCCGCATACGTCACCGGTAAGGTGCATGATCAGACTCGTCGTCAGGAGCAGCCGCAACCACGGCAGGCCAAAGTGACAATCGACTTCGTCGCCGACCACGGCTACCGCCGGGGAAGTCGTCTCCCCTACCTGGCCACGGCCAGTAGCCACTAGCCTGTTGGCCGCAATAATAAGCAAGCCGTCCAACAATGCAGGCGCCCAACAAGGAAGCCGGGCTCCATGTCCACGGCGTTCGGCAGCGGCACACACAAGCCTCCGTCCCACGCTCCGTCCTCAGCATGGCCCAGCAGCATGGTACCGCCTGCGTGCGAGCGGCCGCCGCTTGCAAGCGGCCGCCGCGCCTGTGATGCTCAAACGAAGAATCATATGGCCTACGCCGACAGCTGGCCAGCATGATGGCGTCCATCGCAACCTCGCTAAGCCCATACGTATGTACAAAATTGTATGACGCAGGACGGCGCCGCAACACCGCAATTATGAATACCCCAACTGGCATAGCACCCATAGCAGGGTTTCACCCCTGACCCAAGGCAGCCGCAAATCCAGCGAGGCCCACCGCCAAGCCATCGCCGCGCATGCGTCCACCAATCACTCGGTACGGTATCACTAAACACAAATCTCTCGGACAGATGGCACATTGCAGCCCATGCCGCTGCAGTCCCTGCCCGTGCCATTGACCGGCTGCCGGCCCGCTTGCATGCTTGCATGCCCTCCCTCCGTTACCCACAGCAGCCCATGCCTCGCCAGCAGTGCTTGCTCCGCAAAATAAGTCCCGCCGCCTCTCCTCCGTGCTTCGTCCAACCAGTACTCACCATCCAGCGCTTCATCAGAATGCAGTCTCCCACACCAGCGTCACAGACGAGATGGCCGACGTGTACTCCGTACCCAAACGTAGCGAGCCCTTGATCGTGTGCAGCCGCAGCGGCCACAGGCAGGCCGTTCCGTTGACTCCGGGCGCGTCGGCGGTTGGGCTGGCGCTGCCCATGACGGCCGTCGCACCAGCGTTCGTACGGAGCTGCATGCCGTACAGGATTGCGCCAGCGTAGACCTGTACGGACGTGACGTAGTCGCCGGCCGCCAGCTGCTTGCCGAACGGCCCGAAGCCGGTGCGCCTGCCGTACCAGGGCCCCCACGTGGCCGTGCCGTACTTGAGCCTGCGACCGCCATGCCGTACGGCAACAATTGGTTTGCCGCCGAGGGGAGCAAGGGCATCTTTCGAGCCCGCGCTGGACGGAACAGCGGAACGAAGGCGCCGGACGCGCGCTACCCAGGAGCCGGTTGGCCTCAGCTGGGGCATGCGTGGCCATCCCGACCAAGCCACCCACTAGCGGATACCGGTACTTGACAGCAACGCTGCTCTTGCTCCATAGCTTCATTCCCACCAGCCCCGACGTGCCCTGTGTAGAGCTCTGTCGCGGGCCCCTCCCGGTCGCTGCCACGCACGCACCTGAAGGCCGTGACGCGCGTGGCGCCGCCCCACCACTGCCAGCCCGTCACATAGGCCGCGGCGGCCGCCGCCGAGTCGTCAAACGTCGCCGCGGTGGTGGTGCCAAAGGGGCCCTGCGAAGTCACGCCATTGCGATAGATTGCTTGTTACTGATGGCACATGTGCACGTTTGCAGCGGAGCAGCTTGACCCGCATCAGCGCGTGCCGTTGGCCTAAGTCCCTCGTTATCAGTTCTGAGTCCGGCGTGTGTGCGAGGTGGGTGAGCAAGTGCCGTCGGACTCACCTGCTCCAGGTCATGGCAGGGTGTGGGCGGCAGCGGCGGCGGGGAGGACGCCGGCTCAGGCGACGGCGGCGCCGCCGGCGGCGGCGACGGCGCGGGCGAGGGCGGCGGCGACGGCGGCGGCACCTCCCACACGAACGACAGCGACGACACGACGATGCTGTACTCGAGCAGGCTGGCGACCCGCGTGGAGCTGCACCGGCGGGCGGAGGGAGGAGCGCGCACCTCAGTCGCCCGCGCTGCTGCGATGTCTCTCGCCTGGGCCAGCGTGCCGACGGTCCTCCGCGGCGGATGCTGCTGCCACAGCTCCCGCGGCCTCACACGTGCGGCATCGTGCGACATCGCCGCCGTGCGGCGCCATCGCGCTCGCTCACACAGCGTGTTTGGAGCACGGCGCGATGCACCGTGGTGCTGCCGTACAGCGATATTACGGTGTGCCCGCAGCACCGGCCTCGCAGCCCACGCCGCTGCCTCACCCCTTGACGTAGCTCAGCCGCGTGGCGGGCAGGCAGGCCGTGGCGTTGTCCCAGCTGGCCCCCGCCGGGTTGACGTTGCCGATGGCCAGCACCCGGCCCGTGTTGGTGCCCATCTTGGCGCCGTACACGAACCCCGCCAGCGCCACCTGCAAGCGTACACACCGCGTGTGGGGATCTGTTCTGCTCAACACTGGAACACACCCGTCCGCCAGCAATTGCTCAGAGCTTGTTGCGTAGTGGTGGTCTATGCACAGGTGACAGTCTCCTTATCGTTACAGCTTATTGCGTCTGCTCACGCAAGCTAAGGATGCCCTTCTGGCAGTACGCAACGGGTGGCCGAGAAACGGTCACGCCCAAACACAGCAGTGTGTACGGCGAATAGTATGTGAGACCAGACGCTACGCTTGCTAGGGTACAGTCACTGCCAGAAGGGCATCCTTAGCTTGCGTGAGCAGACGCAATAAGCTGTAACGATAAGGAGACTGTCACCTGTGCCTAGACCACCACTACGCAACAGAGCTGACGGCTCGACAGCCACTCATCAGTAGCCGGGCGCGGCTCGTCCTCGACACAATTACAATGTGGTGAGCTCATTCCACGGTTCCGGCCGTCACACCGCCGAGCGGGGTTGCTCCTGCGCTGCTTTAAGAGCCTCGCACGCATGCACGCACCTGCACCGAAGCCACGTGCTCGCCTGGGCCCAGCAGCGCGGCGAAGGGGCCGAAGCCCACGGTGCGCGAGCCGTGGGGCACGCCCCATACGGAGCCGTAGCGGAACTGCGACGGGTCAGCAGAGTGTGTGGGAGGGTGCTGGGGGGTTGGCAGGAATCTGCTGGGAGCTGCAGCGGGCGGGCAAGGCTGGGCGGTGAGCGCAGTATAACAACAGGATCAGCCCAAAAGCCTCTGGATGCTGAGACAGTTATCCTGTCCTCACACTCTCCCCTTTCTAAGAGCGAACGTCCTCGTGAGACCCTCCGGTATATGCTCTTGACAAAGGTACTTGTTATTCGTATTTGACCGGCGTGCGTCCTTCCCGGCTGTCGGCGAGGGGTTTTCGCTATTGCCCGCGGGTATGTAAGGAGCAACCGCACACGGATATTCACTTTTGATCAAGGAGGTGGAGTCCTGTGTTCATCTGCTCATAATGGCCTTCGAATCAGCGATCTTACGATCTAGCATTGGTCAGCCATCCAGGCAATTCGCACCCATTGTAACAACAGGATCAGCCCAAAAGCCTCTGGATGCTGAGACAGTTATCCTGTCCTCACACGCAGGGCAGGCACAGGGTGGTGGCAGCAGGCTGGGCTGACGGCTGCGGCCCCGGGGCAGGCAACACAGTGCAGCGCAGCGGAGCGCGGCGGGGCCAGCAAAGCGAGGCGCGACAGCGGCGGCCGCGGATGGCGCGCCCTGGTTGACCTTAGGTCTTGCGTTGCCACCACAATCTGGTTTTCAAGGGTTTCTCTCCCGCTCTCTACCCAACTGCGGCCACCCAACTGCGCGCACCTGGATGCCTGTGACCCGGGCTGCGCTGCCGCCCCACCAGCGCCAGCCGGTCACGTGGCCGTTGGCTGCGGCGGACGCGGCGTCGTCGAAGGCCGTGGCCGTGGGGGTGCCGCAGGGGCCCTGCTCTAGATCGGAGCATGAGCGCGGCGGCGGCGGGGGCACAGGCGGCGGCGGCGGGGGTGGGCTGGGCGGCGGGCTGGGCACAGGAGGGCGAGACGGGCGCGGGGAGAGCGGCGGACGCGGCGGCCGTGGGGAGAGCGGCGGGCGCGGTGGGCGCGGGGGCTTCGGGGACGGAGGGGCCTGCTGCTGGAGGGATCGGCCCTTGCGCCCTGTCGGAGGGGGACAGGTGGGGGAAGGAGAGAAGTGGGTAGGACGTGGCGCTTCGGCGTCTCGAATTGGCGCGTGCCTCGAGCCATTGCAGAGGGCTCCAGGACATGGCGCTGCAAGGTATGCACTCTCTGCTGGACGCAGCGCCGCGACACGCCAGCAGATGCTCGACAGGATGTCGGCCTGGAACGCCCCACCTACCCGCTTGGCATTCTGCGGCGAGCCCTAGCAGCATGATGCATGTCACTGCGTATGCAATTGTCGCTCGTTTCATTGTTGCGTCGCGTCAGGTAAACAAACTTGCGTGACGGGCCGTGCGCGGTGGCTATGCTACGCCTTTTAAATGATTTGTTGTGGGCAGCGAGCCTAGACCACCGGCGCATAAGGGCGTTGAGCTTGGCAGCGCGACGCCGAAGTTGCGTGAGGCTTACGCTACCCGTACTCAGACGTCCGAGCGCGACGCGCCGTGTGCCAAGGCGTTTCAAGGCCTAAGCGAATGAATGAATAGCAGCGGAGCTGTGCGTCAAAATATGGTTGCAGGCATCGCGGTCACACTTGCGACGTCTGGCTCGTCGGTTCCGCGTCCTCCGCGTCATTCCGCTCCCCTGTCCTTCCGTGAACGTGCGATGGCGTGAAACGGCGTGACCTGCGTCCGCGCATGGCATGCTCCGTACGCAACGCCTATGCACGAGCGGCCGAGCTCGGACGTAGCAGGACGTAATTGCCGTGACGCAGGACGGCAGCTGATGGCCTGTCCGGCGGGTCAGACCCGCACCGAGTTCCCTGGCCGCCACCGTGCCAGCGCGCCGCCTGCGCCCACCACACCTGACCATCTTCACCTTCGGACTGTGTGCTCTTGCAGCCTGCGAGGTTCGGGCCAACTTCAACCCTTGGCTCCAGGCAGGAGGCGGGCAGCACGGGCGGGAAGGCGCCGAGCCTAGCTCCGCTGCGGGTGAGGAGCGCCGCGAGCTGTGCTCAGTGGTCGCTGCCGCTGGGGCGGCACCCCCTCCACCTGTGTGTGGGGGCCTGAGCTCGCGGCCTGCAGGTGGCGAGGGTGGCCGCCGCCGAGGCATCCCCTGCAGTGCTCAGGTGCGGCCGCCCCGCGAAGCCACCGTGGCCGTCTCAGCGCAGCCAGGCACGCGCATGCGTGTGGCCGGCTGGCTCGAGCGCTGATGGTCCGTCGGGACAGCCGGCGGTGTTGGGCAGCTGTAGGCCGCCAACTGTCGCGCGCCTGTCTAGGCAACCATGGCGCCGAGGACGGCACAGGGCGGCACAGGGCGGCGCAAACTTTGGTGACCCCCGCTAGTGGCTGCGGGGTGCGCTAACCAGCGCTGGGGGCCGTCAGGCGCGCCAGCTCGACGTCAGCGCCGCCGCGTGGAGCCAGGGGCGCTCCACTTGGCGGCGAATGCGTCCTGCGGCACGGGCTGGATGGCGGCATGGGGACACGTGGGACAGGAGTACCACTGCGAACTGCGTCTCTCACTGTTGCTATTGCCATGCTGTTAATCGCTACGGACGAATGCGGGCTGTGCAAGGGAGACGCTCGTCATCGCTCGGCGACGCATTGAAGCTACCGCGACATCCATGGCTGCTGGCCGGTCACACCGCGTAAGTGTAGCGTCAGCATGCATGGCTGAAGGATGCATTGGGAGCCGCAGCATCTTTCTGCGCGCTACACCGTGCGGGAGGGGAAAGGGCGAGGATGGCGGGACGTGGAATTGCCACCGCACGGTTTGGTCAACGCCGTGCGCGTGAATGTAAATGGCATGTGAAGGTAGCTTTCAAATGCCAGATTGGAGTTGTAGAGGCGCTGGCAGAAACACAGCTTCTGAGTGGTTGCCGAAGCGGGCGACATGACTGTGCGCCTGCTACTCCCCACTGTCGAAACACAGACTCCATAGCTGCATAACTACTTGACCTGCAAAGTGCATTCTTCATCACTGCCATATTACATAGACTTGCTACTGTCACTACAGTCGCGTTTCGTTGCTTCTAACACCGCGGCCGAGCGCCATGCGCGGCGCTCTGTTCTTAACATGTGTCGTAGCATTTCTGCTGCTCTCAGAAGGTGCGCAGCCGCGAGTCACTGCGGGCGAGACATCGGCTGTGCCAAACCCCTGTCAGCCCCATTTCCCGTCGCAGCGCCGGGCCATGTCGTCGCTGCAAGGGGCAGGCGCAAGCCCCCACCTGCGGGATCTCCACGTAAGTCGATCGCCATTATTACGCACTCGGTTGCGAGCGCTGCCGACCTCCACAGTCGCCATCGCAGCCATCCGCATGCGTGCCCTTGCCCGCGTCCTCCCGTCCCCATCGCGCCCCGTGTGCCCCCAGCCGGTCCTCAGCCCACGCACAAGGTCCGCCTCACCGGCGGTCCCGACGCCTCAAAGGGGCGCGTGGAGATAATGCCCCAAAAGGGGGTAGGTGTGCCATCCCGCGCCAGCGACGCCCCGCGCGCCCCCGGCTCCTCACACCTGGCACACCCGCCTGCTCGCCGCCCGCGACCGGCGCCACACGATGTTCGGTGCGTCGGCCCGCAGGTGAATTACTTCCCCGTCAAGTGGACGCCGTTCTGTGATGCATCCTTTGGCGAAGAATATGCCCAGACGATTTGCGAGTTGCTAGGGTGAGCGCCAAGCGGTCACAGTGTCGTTCGTCAAACCGCGCACGCACGGCTGCCCAGATCCCCAGCGCTGGTTGCAGCGCCTGCGCGCAGGCAGGCGCAGGCTTTGCCGCTGGGAACACCGCCTCTACGTGGACTTGAGGTCCCGCGGGCCCACGCGCCGCTCCCTGCCGTACGCCGTACAACCGTACAGGTACCTCCACGGCCGCAAGTACTACCACGTCAACGTGACGTACCCTACCGTACGGTACGACGCGATGCAGGGTCAGCGCACGGGCACGGTCTGCAGGCCCCACTTTCTTGGCCGCGGAGAGCCACCCGGAGGCACCCGGCTAGCTGCCACAGCATTACCCCCGCCGGCCAGCTAGCCTCTCGCCGCACCACAGTGTGCACTCTCCGCTGCGCTGTACGAGGATGCGACGCAGCAACCCTGCCATCTTCCTGGATGCCGACAGCCGCCCCTCGCCGCCCGGCCCGCTCCGCTCCTTCGTGGCTGCTGCAGCGACAACACGGACACGTACCGCCGCAACACCTGGCTCTCCTGCGACGACGGCAGCGGCACGCGCCGCCGCCGGCTGCAGGCCGCGGGCGTGGGCGCCGCGCAGGGCCTTGAGGACGGGCATCTGGGTCGGCAGCAGCAGGAGCAGCAGCAGGACGAGCGGGGCGGCTCGTCGCGTCGGGCGCTGCAGGGGCTGGACCGATGGGGCGAGTACGAGTTCCCCAGCACGGGCCAGGTGCGTGCTGGGTGCCGATTGCTGCCTCTGGCGCTGCATCACGGACGCCAGTGCTGTGTAAACGGCACCTGTACTGCACGAGCGTCGTCAAGATACACGCCGCGCTCGGCCATCGGTGCCTTGCTCGGGACGGGCGATGCACGGCGTGCAGCTCTCTGCCGCCGCCAGATGGCGGCAGATGCCGGCGGATGGGGCGCCTGCAGGGAGCCGGCTGCAGCCCTTGTACTGATCTGATCTGGTACTCATGCTACCGATACGCCGTCGATTTGTTCAGTACCGTAGACCTTATCCACATCATCGACTTACAGATACATGGGCTGGCCGGACGGGCGCTCGAGCTGTCTCATGCCGCCGCTACGCCATCGTCATCGCCCCTCAGATGCCGGCGTACGCGGACATCCAGAAGCTGGCGCCCAAGCGGCAGCGGCGGGACTGCACCGTCAGCGCCGACCGGCTGTGCCCCGCGCCAAGGTGGCTGGCGGGGGCCGAGTGCTCGAGTGAGGAGGGGCCCGCAGTGGGGTTTTGGGGATGCGTGCAAGGGCCTGAGGCAGGGCCGGGAAGGGGCCCAGGACTTGGCCCAGGAAGGGGCCCAGGACTTGGCCCAGGAAGGGGCCCAGGACTTGGCCCGGGAAGGGGTCCAGGACTTGGCCCGGGAAGGGGCCTTGGGCTGTGCGCTGGCTGGCGGGAGCGGGGGCTGGTCGACTGAGGCAGGGGAGGGGTGCAGCAATTCTAGCGGGCCGGCGGCCTGGTTTGGCAGGGCCGCCCGGTGCCCCCAGCTCAACCGGTCACGTGCAGGGTGCGGGCCGTACCGTGGCGAGCCTGCCGCCTGCCCGACCCCGGCCCCGGCCCCGGCCCCGCAGACGAGCCCTTTTCCGACGAGGCCCAGCCCGTCAACCACCCGCCCTCGCCGCCGCCTCGTGAGTGCGCCCGGGGGCGCAGCACGCTTGTCTGTAAAGCCCTGCGGCGGTGCTGGTGTAGCTAGCCGTGTACGTGTGTGGTGCTTGCACGCCTTTGGCCGCCTTTTGAATGGGGCCGGGGAGGCCTCGCTTGGCCTGGGCGCACGCACGCACCCGGCCATCCGCGCAGCAACATGCTCGCGCGTGCATCTTGAGGAACGCGTCGGGCGCCCATACGGACCTCTCCCCGCCGCACAGCCCCCAACCAGCCCCTGCCCTGGCCCCTCCATCTCACCCCGCAGCGCCGCCCAACAAGAGCGCCTTTGCACGAGTGGTGCAGCCCGAGCCGAATGTGTGCGTGCAGAGCCCCAACAGCACCTGCGACTTCAGCCGCATCGAGCTGCTGGTGCACAACCCCGCCATGCCCGCAGAGATGGTGGGTTGCGGGCTAATTCGAAGCGCGTGTGCGCGTAGCATGTGCTCTGTCGCGATCGATGGCGACCCCCGTGCGCCTTCTGCCGTACTGCGTACGGTGCTGCACACGTACGGTCCAGGCGCCGGCGTGGGGTCCAGGTCAGCGCCGTGCCGTGCCGGGCGAGAGCCCGCCTTCTGCTTGGGCCGAGCCGCACTGCTTGGGCCGAGCCCGTACATGCCCAGCGAGAGGGATGGTGCGCTGTCTGGCGGTGTTGCTGTCAATGGGCACCGCAACGGGGGAGGATGCACTCGCGGTGGGGGCTCCCCACGAGCAGGCCTCGCTACTCCAGGCCGCGCCCCAGCCCGGGCCGCCCCTGTCCCTGTGTGCCCGCGCGACCGCAGGTGTGGGCTCCGCTGTGCTCCCCTCCTGACGCTGCCTTCGACCCCGGCTACTACACGGACCTGTCGAACGACGTGTGCGACATGGTGGTGGGTTGGGTGCACGCAGAGTGCGTTGATGTGTGTGTGTGTATGTGTGTGTGGTTACGGCTTGTGCCAAAACAGCAACACAGTGGCGCGAGTAAGCATACGGTAGCCCAGGCAAGGCATGTGAAGGTTGATGTTCGGTTTCGGGTTGTATCAAAGTTACAATCATGCTCTGCCGAGCATGTGCCGGTAGTTGACCCGTCGGGAATAGTACCATCGCAGCGCAGCAGCGGCACGGCTGCAGTGGCCGGCCGGCGTGAAGGCGCTGGCCTGGACACCCGCTGCACCCCTGCCTCCTTCACCTGGCCGCCGACCCTCGCCCGCCGCTTCCCCCGCAGTACAACCTGCCGGCCGATCAGGAGAAGGGCGTGGGCGTGTACCTGGAAGCGCCGGCCGACATGCACGTGCTGCCCACCGGTGCGCATGACTGGCTGGCCTCCCCTGAATGGCACGACGGGTGCTGTCCCTCGCCGCGTGCGCGCGCTCCCGCCCGATGCCTGGGGCTCGGGCTCCGGGCAGCAGCTGCCCCGCGGTGAGGGCTTCCCCAGCCCTCAGGATGGGTGCCCCAGCCCCACAAGGAAGGGGCTGCCAGGCCCACTCAGTACGGCGGCCGTGGGCCGGCGTTGCGCGCGCGCCAAACCTACTAACAGGGTTGCCAACTTCCTGAGTATGGTTTTATCTGTCAATGTGCTGACTGTGTATTTGGCGCCATTCATGTCGCCTGTTATGCCAGGGGTGTGGAGAACCGCATCCGGGGTACATCATTGCAAGCCTGCCCGGTCGGCACGTTGACGGGCGCCCATCGCATTGGCCGCCGCCCGCCCTCTGCCGCCCTGCGCGGTCGCTGTCCGTGACCGTGACACCCAAACCCCGGGCCTCGACCCCGCTGGCCGCCGCCCGCAGGCGCTGTCACAGGCGAAGGCAGCTTCAACCCGGCGGCTGTCAAAGCCTGGGCCTACGTGAGGCCCGAGGCCGACGGATCGTACCGACCGGGCGGCCGGCTGGTCCACGATGCCCCGGGCTTCCAGGTGTGTTCGTTTGCTTGTGTTAAGAATACGTACGGTAACACGGGCTCCAGGTCGGATGGGGGTGTTTGCTTTGGAAGACTATCCGGGGTGCGATGGGGCCCGAGCACGAGCACGCGGCTTTCTTGGGTTCGGGCTGGGCGCGGCGGTAGGCGGCCTGCAGCAGGCGCGTCTTCATCATCAAAGCGGCCGGGCATACCATGTCATGGCCTTGGCCGTCAAACTACACCAAACCTATGATGACTGATACGGCGGTAGACTCTCACGTCAACCGGCAACCCTAGACTTGGCCGGGCACGCGCACGCCGCCTGCTCCCTCGCTCACCTGCCCTCCCGCCCCACGCCACCTCCCCCACGCCCCCACCCCCAACCCGTGCCGGGCGGTGCGCCTCAGGTCACGTCGGCGCCGTGCCCCACGGGCCGCCTGCTGGCCGTCCGCTGCAGGATGGTCATGTACGACCGCCGGTAGCGCGCCTGCATCGGGTGCTGCATCGCTGGCCGCTGCCCACCCAGCGAGCTGCGGGTCGTGGGCCCCGGTGCCACATGCACCTCGGCTGCTGGCCAGTGGGCCATGTGGGCCATGTGGGCATGAGGCAGTCCACGCTTTGAGCGGGCGCAGGGCTTGGGGCCGACCGCCGGCGCAGGGCGCCCGGGGAAGCTGCGTGCTTGGGGAGAGGGAAGCGGTGGTGGCGATGACTAGGCGGGCAGGCTGGCTAACGGCGGCACGTCGCGTGCTGGTGGACGCGGCCATGGCGGCATGGCTGGAGCGGCGCAGGCTTGTAGGTGTTGGGGCTGATTGCGTTCGGTTGGGACCAGGGGTGCAGGACCCTGAGGGGCGGGAGTGTGCAGCAGCCGCTGTAGAGAGCCGCCCGCTTATGTGCGGCGAGGCCGATGCTTGCTGCACTGCCGACAGACTAGGGCTGGGTCGGTAGGAAGCCACGAGCAAGGGCATGAAGGCGATGGTGCCTTGCGCGCTGATGCGGGCGCCTAGAGTTGCTGACAATTTATTGCTGCAAGGAGGCAATGGTGTGCCCTCCTGAAGCACAGAAAGTTTTAGTTGGGCGAGACCGAGGAGCGCTTAGCGAAGCCGGGGAGCGCTTAGCGAAGCCGGATGCAGGTGCGGGCTAGTAGTCTGCCGTCCGCCGTGAAGAGTGGGGAGCCGCCTTGAAACATGGATCAGGGTTCCCCTGCCGTGCAATGATAGATGTAGGGCGGGACAGCTACGCAGAGGTGGATTGCGGGGCATGGCTGGCAGGACGCGGCTTCAGTGCAGGACTGCTACTGGACATCACTAGAAAGGCGCGGTCGTCATGGTGCCCTCGGGGTCGAGCGTCGAGGGGTCCAGCCAGTGGGTCCGCGCCATGGTAGCGGACTGGGCGCGTTCGGCTGGCTAAGTCAGGTGGGCTACGTACCATCGTCGCCCGCCAGCGCCCACAGCGTGCGCGCCGGCACTTCCCCATCTCCACTCCTGCTTTGACTCCAGTAATAACATTGGGCGCGCAATGTCAACGCATCCCTCAACATTCGCTATGCGACCGCCTGCCGGCTCACGGGCGAGCACGGTGGCAGGCCGCCTGCCCTGGGGCGCCCCCCGCGCCGCTCACCCGGCGGGAGTGGGGTGGCGGTGGCGAAGGGGCGGGCGGCGGCAGCGGCAAGCGCGGCCGGCCGAGCTTTGACGGCGGGGGCCGGGCCGGGTCCGCCGCCGCTGCCGCCACCTCCGGGCCGGGGCTGAGCGGCAGCGGGGGCGGCGGCCGCGCCCGCGGCAAGTGGCCGAGCTCAGCCTCAGCTGGCCGTACCAAGCGGAAGCATAGCGGTGTCAGGGGCTAAGTTGCGGTAGCGGCCGTAGGTTTGTGCTAGCGCGAGGCCCGGGGGCGGTACTTTTCGCATCTAAGCGAGTCCCCGCCATCCCCGGGTGAAGGGGCCAATGGGCGCCATGCCGCCCATCCCGCCAGCAACTGCAGTGCCGTGCGCCTGTCGGAGTAGTGCGGCCCCCACAGCACTGCCCGGGTCGTGGTGCCTGGTGTGAGTTCAGACAACCTGCACAGCCCCATGCACCTCACACACCTCTGGTCGCAAGATTGCAGCTGTGCGGGTACAAGTCCTTGACACCGCCTGTTTTGCTACCTGCACCGCGACCGCTCGCCGCCAACCAGGTGGGGCCCAGCTGGCGAGCCGGCGCACGCCCCGGCTTTCCGCGTGGCCCCGTGGCAGCCATTCACCAGCCATTTTGCAAGGGGACAGCACGCGCCCAAGCGACGGACCCACAATGCGGCGCGCCCGGCGGCAACGGGGCTGGTCAGGGCCGCGACGACCTTTTGTAATCTCTCGAGTGGGCGCGATGCCGCCACCCCCAGGGCCTTCAGGGGGCATGTGAAGCTACGACCGGCCAGCGGTAGGTGTGGGCCGCGCCAGGCAGGTCATGCTGCAGTGCGCCGCCGCGGCGCTGGCGGCCCGGCTGGCGGAGGCGGGCATCGTGGCGTACGACTGCGTCTGCGTCATCGCGAATTGCGAGGGCATGGAGGGGTGGAGCCCAAAGCAGGGCGGCGGGTGCAGGTGCCGCTGCTGCGCGGGCTGAGAGACGCTGAGGGGGGACGGTCGGCTGGGGCGAAGACGTAAGAGGCAGCGAATCCGGCGGGGCCGCGACGCTGTCTGGAGAAAGGGAGTCCTGTGAAGTTTGCGAGGCCTTGACCATGCGGAGAACCTGTGCTGCGCCGGGGACGGGAGCCGGGGGCGCGGCCGGGGGTAGGCACGCCATGGCACGCTGGCCAGTATGCCTACGATCCGATGAAACTACTTCTTGTATCCTTGACGCTCACATGCTGTGTAACAGACCATTGCAGCGACATACGGCTGCGACACGCGTATCGACACCGAAAGCACGTTTCGGAAGCACACCTCCAGGTCACAACTGGAATGCAGCACGCGAAAGCTCTTACTTTCGGGACATCCGACCGTTATGCTAAAGTCTTTGGCTCTGCCGATCTGCTCTCCTGTATTGCCCACCACCTGGGCCGGCGTGGTGCGCTAGTTCTGCGGCAGGTGAACCTTGCCGCGCGCAAGGCCTATGATGCATACCTCTGCACGGAGCTGTGCTTTCAACTCGCGGAGCTCGGAGCATGTCCCGTGGAGCCTGCACAGATGCTCGCTTGGATGGTCGGAATGCTGCGGCGAGGCTGCCGCCCAGCCAAGCTCGCCATCGTGATTGAGCCCTATGCTGTTGGCTACGAGCCCTGGAGCGACGCGCTGTGAGCAGGGGCGTTCCTTTCGACCCAAACTTCGCCAGCTGTCTGCTCCCTGCCGTCCCTTGCCAAGGGCATCCCGTGCAGGCTTGCAGTCGTTGGTGAGAACGTCACGGACGCCTCGTTTCTGCTTCCCCCAGGCGGTCCCTGCTGCACGCAATTGCCACGGACCCGGCCATCACCGCCCCCGGCCATCAATGCCCACGACCAGCCTCACCGTCGGCCCGGTCGAGCTGCTCAGCCCCGACGCAGCCCGCGCGCTGCCGGCCGCGCTGCCGTCGCTGGCCACGCTGTCCGTCTGGCACGGTGATGATTTTGCGTCATCCGGCACTGGCCTGCTGCTGGGCAACACGACCATCACAGGGCCTCACGGGGCCCGCCCCGACAGCTCCAGCGCCGCCCCTTGCAACCTGCCGCTCACCTCAGTCAACCTGTCCTACTGCGATGGCGGTTGCGATGCCGCCCAGGAGCTCGCCGCCCTGCTTTCCGTTGGTTCCCGCCTGACCGATTTCACCCTCCTCGCCAACCCACAACGCCACCCCAAACCCAACGACGCGGGCACTGTGCAGCTGCTCCGCTCCTTCACCCACCTGCGCAAGCTCCGCACCGACATGGGCTTGTCTGGCCTGGCGCAGCTGGAGGTCGCGCTCCATCCACTAACGGCGCTCACCTCGCTGCACCTGTCGGGTGTGGTCAAGGCGCCTGAGGGTGGCCCGACGCTCGGTCCGCTACTGGACGCGCTACCGCCGCAGCTACAGGAGCTGAAGCTCGACGAACACTGCACTGTACGCCTGGACCCCACCGAGCTGGCGCTGCAAGCCCGGGCCGCGGCGCTGGGCCGCCTGCGCAAGCTGGAGCTGCGGTTGGCACCCGGCGCCGAGCGCGGCTTGAGAGCGCTGCTGCCGCTTCTCACCGGCGCCACCAGCCTCAGCATCGAGGTTGCGTGCGGGTTCTACGGCCCGCCGACCGAGGTCCTGAGCGCGGATCTGTTTGCCAGCGCGCCCCAGCTTCGAGAGCTGGCGCTGCGCGGCGCGTGGCTCGGCCTGTCGAGCGGCTCTGCACGGGCACGGACCCCAGCCCACGCCGCGGCGACCGCAGCCGCCCCTGTCATCGACCCCACCGCCGCGGCAGCGCTCGGCCGGCTGCAGTCGCTGACCACCACGGTCCAGTCCCCACAGCAGCTGCACCTCATGCTGCCCTGCCTCACCGCTGCCAGCAGCCTGAGCCTATCCTTTGACGCCTGGCGCAGCGGAGTTGTGGACAAGGCGAAAGCCAGCGTGGCCGCGACGTCCTTTGCGGCGCTGCCGGCGCTGCGGCGGCTGGAGCTGCTGGGTAATGCGCTCCACGCTGAGGGCCTCTCGGAGCTGACCCACATCACCTCGCTGGCGCTGGGCAGTCTGACGTCAGCGGCGCACGTAGCGGCGCGCAGCCAGTCGAAGCCGCCGGAGGGCCGGTCCGGCTGGGCGCTGCCGGCGTCGCTGCGGGAGCTGGAGCTGCTGGACATGGCGCACTTCCCGGAGGACCTGGCGGCGCTGGCGGAGGCGTCTGCCGCCAGCAGCCGGCTCGCGCTCTCCATGCCCAACGAGCTGCGGCTTGAGCTCCTGCCGGGCGTGCACACAGCGGATCGCCACAGAGGCGAGCCGCGGCCGGCGGCGCTGCAGGTGCGGCCATGGTCCTGACCAGCAAGTTGCGCTGGCAGGCGCACCCGCCAAAGCGCGAGCTAGCTTGGCGCCGGTTGGAGCAGCAGGGTGCGCGACCTTCCCCAGCCCAAGCTGCAATTGCCCACGCCGCCGTTGCTGCCCGGGCACCTGCTGTCAGCCTGCCTCTGTTGCCGACTGCGCATGCGCTGTGACGCGCCCGCGCGATGGGCGCGGTCGTGCCCCCGTCAGGCGCTGACGGATGCTGCGCTGCTGCTTGGCCGCTGCTGCCGCGCCGGGGCGACGCTGGGCGTGCAGCGTGGGCAGCCGCAGCCGCAGCCGGGCAGCCGCTCGTGGGACACCACGCTTCCCCTGATCTGCCCGGCCGCCGGACACAGCGACAGCAGCGCCTGGCTGGCGCCGCTGTGCAGGTGAGGGGCTGGGGCCTTCGGCTTGGTGACGTCCGTGCGCCTGCGCGTCTGAACAGCCGCCGGCAACCTGCGCTTGTACACGCTCGCGCTGGTTGTCACCGCCAGACGTTTGTTTCACACGTCGCTCAATAAGTTGAAAGCAGGGGCATAGCGGCACACCGGCACAGTCAAAGGGTTACGGAGCCCTGACGGAGCCGAGATGGGCGCCCGGCCACTCCCTCGCAGGGCCGTCCGCAGAGGCGGCACGCTGAGCTTCTCGGGTCTGTACCTGAGCGCCGCCGACATGGCCACCATCGGCCGCGAGGCCCAGTCCGCTTCGGTGCGGTGCGCTTGCTTTGTACCGACACGCCGTACATTGTGGTGCACCGTCGGCACAAGCTCAAAGTCACATGTTTGTAGCCTCCTCGATGACGGCCCTTTGCGGTGTACCCATTAGGAAGCAGGCGTGTTGCGCCGCACTGCTTTGCGCACTCCGCCAGCGGCTCTACCGGCACGCTATCTGGCGCCTCGCTGCGTGGCCCCAACCCGCCGAAACCCCCTCGGCTGCCGAGTCACGCTGGCACCGCCTGGCAATGCCGCCCTCGCCTACAGGGATTGGAGATATTGTGCCCCACCCTCTACGACGTCGCCGGCATACCGCACGTGTGAGCACCGGCCGGTACCGCAGCCCGGCCGGGCTGCGAGCGCGCTCCAAGTGCCGTATGAGTGTTTCATGGCGTCGCCTACCGCACACGATAGCGGGGAGGAACGCCTGCGCACAGCGCTGCCTGGATCGTGGTGCCTGGGGTGTGACGCCAGCAGGCCATCTGGACAGCCCCGTGCCACCGCCACCAAGGCCACCGACGCAACCCTTCCCCACCATCAGGGCCCCGCTGGCAAGCCTGCGCACGCTCCGGCTGGGCGCGTTCGCCCCCGGCGGCCAGGAGCCCGGCCGCTGGCGGCCGCTGCTGGACGCGCTGGAGCAGCTGTACACGCGCGGGGCAAGGGAGGCCGGCGGCAGCGGCCAGGGAGGCCAGCGCGAGCACGGCGCGGCGCGTGGGGGCTTCCGGGGACGGGTCGAGCTGCAGCCGGCCTCGGGCATGCGCCTGGGCAGGGAGGTGATGCTGAAGTCCGACGCCGAGGCGCTGGCGGCGCGGCTGGCAAAGGCGGGCATCGCGGCGCGCGACTGCATCCGGTTGGGGGGCGCTCGCGACGGCGTGGAGGAGTGGCGCTGGTAGCCTGGCGGCGAGCTCCTTCAGGCGCAGGGCATGTGCGGGTGCGGGTCGGTAGCGCGGGGGCATGTGGGGCAGCGGCGACGGTGGGGGCGGGGTGGCATCAAGTTACTGTGTTGTGTATATGGCGTGAAGGCAAATGTGTTGTGTTTGTAGGGTCGACACGGTGTACCGTAATAGTTGTACGGCATGGGATCGTAGAGGCACGCGTGCCGAGGCATGGCAGGGATGTGTGGGAGTGGCGTGTGGGCCGCCAGGCCAGAGCCGGGCTCTCCATCTGTCTGCCCTGGTGTGTGCATTGCCGCCAGGTAAGCGGCGCGTGAAGATGGGCATGTTTCAAGTTGGTAGGAGTGGCCAGAATCACTGTGGCCTATTGCGCCCCTGGGCCCGTGTGTCGCGCTTGCGCCGGGGCCGCTACCGTCCGTGCCGCACTGCACGTCGGCGCGGCGGCGTGCCCGGGTAAAGGCACATGCCAGAGGGTATGGGGCGCCACCCGCTCCGCCGCTGGGTAGCAGCGGTGGCTGCCCTGGCATGCGGCGTCGCGTGCGTGTTGACATAAAATCGCCGCAGGGCGGTCGATGACGTCGGAGGGCGCCCTGGAGGCAATGCAGCGTGGCATATGGATCCATGGTACTCCCGGTGCCGGGGCGTGCACGCACCCGGGCGGAGGGTTGCGGCGCCGCGCGAGCGTGTCCCCAGTCGGCGCACAGGGCTACGCCTTGCATGCTGGACATTGTTTACGCCCTCCAGCGGTCTTGCGGCCTTTGGCAGCCGGGGCTATCAGGGCTGTAGTATGGCGCTGGCCTGGGCATGCTCGCACGCAGTGGCAATGTGGCCATGTGGCAGTGCAATGTGGCAGTGCGGCCACGGGCACGCGAGGTGGTGAGCACGAGTGCGCGGCAGGCCGCATCGTGGCTCGCGCTTCGCTGCCCTAACGCGCCTGCCCAATGGCGCCTTGTGACAACAGGGCGCGGCCGTACAAGAGGGAGCCTGGCTAGGGGCGCCGTTGGTGCTACGGCGAAGGCAAGGGCGAGAAGGGCAGGCCCCGTGAGAGACATCCGAGGATGGGGCAGCGGGCATGCGGCGTCCCCCGGCAGGTGCCAGGGGAGACCCCTGCCCGGTGCTGCCCGGCAGTCCAAGTGATCTCGCAGGATCGAGTCCCAGTCGTGTCATACAGTACATCAAGCCGCGGTTGCTAGTGGCGCGGCCGCTGGCGTTGTACGGTTGTGCGTATGGCGTCCCGCGGGTCGCTGTTTCATGGTGCATGGCACTTTGCCACAAGGCGCGATAACGCCGCGCGCTGGGCCGCACTTCCTTAAGCACACGTTTGCTCTACTGCCTGCAACTGTTCATTTTGCGCCCTTTAGCCTCTTCTTACGACCTTGCGCATCGTCAAGTTTCGGAGACCTCGTGCAAACCAGCAGGTGCCGCGATGGACAGCTCCTTGGGATGCTATGGCAGTAGCCTGGCATCTCCGGACTTGCTGCCGCAAATCGCGAAGAGCTTGGCCTTGCGCGATGCCGCTGTCCTTCGGCAGCTACACCCTGCTCTACGCGAGGCATTCGATACGTACGTGTGCAAACAGCTGTTCTTCAAGGAAGATGGCGCGCCGCAGCATCTGGCGACCGCCGTTCTGCAATCAATGTCGGGCATGCTCCGGCGCGGATGCCGGCCGGTCAGACTCACGGTCAAACTGGCCTTCAAACTCGGCGGCAATTACACGGCTGCACAGCTGGAGCCCTGGCAATCAGCCATGTGAGCCCACGTCCAATCAAAGCAGTGAGGGACAGTGAGGGACAGTGAGGGACAGTGGCACCGCCGCTGTGCTTACTTCGCCATGCCTCCGAGCTTGCGCGCTGCTCCCCGCTCGCTGTGCCACGGACCCCGCAGCACGTCCCTGCTACTCACCACCGCCGCCCGCGGGTCCTTAGCCTCCGTCACGGCCCTGGAGCTCAGCCCGCGGGCGCTGCTGAGCCACGACGTGGCGGCCGCCGCCCGCACCGCGCTGCCGGCGCTCTCGCACCTCAACCTGTCGCTCGGGGACGTCCTGCCCTCCGGCCTGCTGCTGCTGGTCGGCGGCCCCGACGCCAGCGGCGCCGCGCCCTCCTCCTCCGCCGCCGCGCTGCCGCTGACCCACATCGACATTAGCTGCGGCGGCCGTCTGCTCGACATGCTGGCGATGCTGCAGCCCGCGGCGCCGCGGCTGCTAACCTTGCACGCCCACTCCCACAACGACGTGCCGTTTAGCCCCGAGCTCCGCGGCTTGTTCCGCTCCTTCACGGCCCTCCGCGAGCTGTCCATTCATGCTCGCATCCCGCGGCCCGAGCTGCTGCGCGACACGCTACAGCCCCTGACGGCGCTCAGGAGCCTGCGCCTGGTGTTCGTGGGTCCGGGCTTCTCCCTGGGCAGCATCGTCGGCGCCATCACGGGTCCACTCGAGGAGCTGACAGTGTGCAACGGCGCCCTCGAGCTGAACCCGTTGGAGCTGGCGGAGGACAGCCCGGTGGCTGCTGCTCTGGGCCGGCTGCGGGCTCTCGACGTCTCCCTGTCCGCCGCAAGCGCTGGCCGCCTGGGCGCGCTGCTGCGCTGCCTGACGTCCATAGAGCGCCTTACGATGTTCAGCTTCAACGCACGCAAGCTAAAGCTCCCGGCATCGCAGCTGACGTCCATGCCAAAGCTGCGGAAGCTGGACTTGCGCGGCTGGCGGCTGGACTTTGGCGTGACGAACGCCCTGACCTACGGCGTTCCGCCTGACGGGCCGCCGGGCGGCGCCGCCGGGCCGTCTGGCATTGGCACCGGCGGCCCTCCCGACGCTGGCATCACTCTCGCCGCTGGGCCGCCTCTCGGTGCGGCCCTGCCACCCGTCGCCGACGGCGGGCCCTGTGCCAGCGCCGCCGGGCCGTCTGGCGGCGGTGCCGTGGCACTGGCGGCGCCTTGCCTGCCGCCGGCCGTGGCGGCCATCCTCCGCGGTCTGCGAGACCTGCATCTCGAGCGGCTGCCGCCGTCGCTAGCGCCGCAGCTGGCGCCGGCGCTGTCAGCCGTCACGTACCTCTCCCTCAACCAACACGCCGCACTTGCCGTTGCGGGCTTCGCTTCCGGCCTTGCGTTGCTGCGCAGCCTGTCCTTGTCGGGCGGCAACCTGCATGCCGAGGTGCTGCCAATGCTACCCAGCCAACTCACGTCCCTGAGCGCCAAGCGCCTGACGTGCGCCGCACACGAGGACGCGCGGCGGCAGCGGCTGCCGCCGCCGGAGGAGCTGTCTGCCTGGCACCTGCCGACCTCGCTGCGCTTGATTCGGGTGCGGCTCTTAGGTCTTACTGTTACTGTTACACCGCAAAGCGGAGGTCTTGGGCCGAGGGGCTGGGTCGTGGGCCGAAGGGAAAGCGCAAGAACGCGCATTGCTCGCAACCCCAACGAACCCCAAGTGTGCCCCTGTCTCCTATCCCCGCACCCCAACCAGCTGTGGGGCACTAGGCAGTATCCGGAGGACGTGGCGGCTCTGAGCCTGGCGGTCGGCCTAACCTCCGCGAAGCAGCTGAGCGTTGGCCCATTCGCGCTGCTGCCGGGGACGCACGCCGAAGCCGATGGCGCGCTGCGGCCGGCAGTGGCGCGTGCGCTGCTGGCGGCGGGCCGCTTTGAGGGCTCGTTTTGTGCGCGGCGGCTGGCCGTGCGGTTTGCCTCAGCTCGTGCGGCGGCCCCCGGCGCTGGGCCCCCGGTGCTGCTATCGCCGCCGGTGGGGCAGTCCGACCATGGGCAGTGGCTGGCGCCGCTGTGCGGGTACGTATGGTTGCAGCAGGGCGGGCGGGCTGGAAAGCAGGCGGAGGTAGGCCCTCATTGGGTCGTCGAATTCAGCCAGCAGGCATGCGGGGGCCCCGCCGCATGCATGCCGCTGTTGTCAGCTCCCGTACGGCACCTGCCGCCTGTCGCCGCTTCGTCCGCGCATGCAGTGCCTACGCCCGGCTCAACGCCATCTGTCTTCGCGGCCTGGCGCTGATCGCCCGCGACCTGGAGCTCCTGGCACGCGCTGCGCCGCTGCTGCGGGTGAGCGACGACAGGGCAAGGCTGGTGTAGGCTGCAGGTGTCACCCTGGCGTTTGAGGCATCTAGCCTTTGAAAACATGTGTTGCATGCTGTGCCGGGGCCGGAGGCGCGCGCGCCCCCCTGCCAGGCGTACGATGCGCCTGCCTCCTCGCCTGCCCGCCCCACTCTGTCCTCTTCCGTCCTCCCGACCGCCAGGAGCTGGAGCTGGCTCACCCATGCTCCGTCGACCTCTCGGGGCTGCGCCACCTGTGAGCACACGGCATCGTCGTTTGTGTGCGCGGGCGAGCGAGCACGGGAACGTGCATGGCTGCACGAAGGCCCTTAATATACGTGTGTGGCCATCGCATGTGTCGCATCGCAGGCGACGCGGCCGCCACACGGCGCCAGGAGGAGCGAGCATATTCACCGCTATGCATGGGCGACCGCTGCATGTTTTGCTCCTGCCTGCTACACGGCGGACAGCTGTTAGGCTGCGCCCCTCTTATCTGTCGATTCTTGACCCCAAGTAAGCTTCAACTACCAGGTTTCAACGCCTGACCCCATGTGCGGCCCCCCACCGCCAGGTGCCGGCTGCCGCAGCTAAACCACATCCAGCTCTGCGTCCAGCAACAGGACCCCGAGGCCGGCTGGCGGCCGCTGCAGGACGCGCTGGTGGCCCTCTTCAGGGGCGCCCCGGTGGAGGAGGAGCAGGAGCCCTCGGGCAGGGATGCGCCGGCAGCTGGACCCTCGGGGGACGCCGCGACAGCGGGTGCCTCGGCGGGCGCCGCTGTGCATCCCGCAACGGGAGCAAAGGGAACCTCGGCGGACGCCGCGGGGCCCTTGGCGGCCTCGGCCAGTGTCGGAGCTGGTGGCTATGGCGGCGACGTCGAGCTGCGGGCAGTGCCAGGGCTGGGGCCGGGGGAGGTGGAGCGGCTGGACATGTGCGTGGTGGGCGCGGAGGAGCGGTTGCGGGCGGCTGGGGTGCCGCACGGGGCGATCTATGTGGTGGAGGACCGAGACCTGGAGTGGGACGAGGCGGATGTGTTCTCGGAGGACGGCGTGTCGGAGGAGGAGGAGGACGACGACGACGACGACGACGAGGAGGAGGAGGCGTGGCAGGTGCCAGCAGAGGACGGCCAGGTTGGAGACGGGGCAGAGGAGGAGGGCGAGGGCGAGGGCGAGGCCGCATGGGGTGAGGACGGGTGGGACGTCGACGAGATGGCCTGCAGCGAGGGCACGGAGTAAGCTAGATGGACAGGCGTGGCACCAGGACAGGCGCACAGGCTTGCTTGGCTTGGCGCGAGGGTAACACCCGGCCGCGCGATGCAAGCGCGCAGGGACTGAGTGTCACGACACAGTACGTAATCGGCAAAGTATAGCACGCTGCTAGTCCATATTCTTACTTATCAGGTGCCGAGTGCGCGGAAAAAGTAATGCTCGAGATGGCAGGAGCGCAATCCATTAGCGCTACGAGCGGCTGTCCGGATTCCTGGCACCTGGAATGCGTCCGAGGTGCGCTGGCAGAGCCATGGGGCTGGAGGTGTCCCCTAAGAGTGCAGCGCCCGTTGGGCAGCCGCCCCTCCGGACCGTGCTGTGCCAATGACATGTTGGGGTGTGACATGAGAGGGGAATGCGGGAGGCAGCAGGGAGGGAGCACAGGGGCAGAAGTAGGAATGCCGCTTCGGCGGACAATGCGATCGAGCTTGGGCTACAGTTAACTAGTGGAACAAAGGGCGCGGTCGGCAGCTGTTTCGGGAATGGGAGTTGCTCTGCTGGGGCGGGGCGCATGTCTGCCCCTGCCTGCGCCTGGCAGGGGGCATTGTTGTGGGTGTTGGCGCTGGCCCAGACTGTTTGTGGAATAAGAATGTATGGGGGGTAAGAGAGGCGCAACCCGTAGTGGCAACGGCGATGACGTGTTGGTGCTGGCCCGGATTGTCGCCAGCCGGGAAGTGCGCTGTTCCACATTAAGGAAGGGACTGTGTAAGGCCAATGCCGCTGCGACGGCTGCCTGATGTGCACATACGACTCGTCGCGGAGCTTGCCAGGAGGTGTGTGGGGCTACGACTGGCGTGAGCAGGGGCTGCTGAGCTGCTACTGCCTGTGTGGCGCCGTGCCGGGGAGGTGTGGGTTGGTGGCAATCGCAAGGTTAACCTGCCTCTGCTGCACGAGTGAAGAGCATTGGCGCCGCGCTGCGCCGCGCACTGCATGAGAGCCTTGCTTGCGTTCCTTGGATGGTCGTCGCCCTGGTCGTTGCTGGCAACCAGAGACTGAATGCTGCGGAATCAGCACCTCGACGGACCGCTGATATGCGAAAGCGCTCCTTTCAGGTGACGTAGCAGAGGTGATGCAACCCCAGGATGAACTGCTGCATATTGCGAGTGCTATGCCTGTGCTATGCAAGCAACGGGTCTGTTACATGTGGCCCGTGGGTCCGCTGCCCTTTCTCGGCCTTCTTCTCGCTTCCAATGTAGTCGCTCCAGATAAATTTCAAGATATCAAGCATGCTGAGCGGTGAATAGCAGGGGAAGGGACGCTAGGGTGACGCTGCAAGTCAACTTCGATGGGCTGGTGGGCTTGGACCACACTTCAACCGGCTACCGTGTTCATTGTGCACCATTCTATAAAGCGCATGTTGCTTGGGCGCTGTAACGAGCGGTGGCGAGCCGCGCGTTGCGCAAGTTAAAGACAACAAGTTTGAGTGTGCTGTATGCGACATACAAGATACCATAATCTGCATTGACATGAATATCTGAGGGCCCGCGGCACGGGCCCTTCATGGCCATGGGCAGCGAGGCGGGGAGAGCTGGCCTGGTGCGGCTAAAGCTGTTCGTCAGGGACGACGAGGCGGAGCCGCCTACCCGGGTAGGTGCTCAAGCTAGACGTCCTGCTTGCCGAGGCGCAGCAGCACGTCTCCCGACCCCAACTCATCCCACTCCCCACAATGTCCTTCTGCCCAGACCTGCGAGGTGGACATCCCCGCCGGCAGCGACTTCCAACCCCTGCACGACCTGATATGCGAGACGGTCCTGGGTGCGTTCCCTAGCCTGCAGCTGAGCTCCCCGCCAGGCACCACCGCAGAAAAGGCACCCTGCCAAGCGCTGCTGCCGCCGCCGGACTGCCCCTGAACCCGTGCAGGCGCCGAGAGTGAGCGATGGAAGCTGTCAAAGGAGACGCGCACTCCGCACCTGGGGCCCGACGGCGCGGGATACGTGGACGTGCAGCAGGCAGGGGCCGGGCAGGAGCTGGGCAGGGCCGGAGCCCGGCAGGGGCCGGGCCGGAGCCGGGAAGGGCCTGCGCTGGAGCCGGGAAGGGGGCGGGCTGGAAGCGGCCACAGGGCCGGGTCAGCGGACATGCAGGGCCGCCACCGAACGACGCAGTCCGCAAGGCTGTGCCGTCGACAGGAAGCTGTGACCTTGGTTGTTGTGCCGCTCTGAACTGCTGGCTGTGAGCTCCTGCCTGGGCAGGGGCCTCTGAGGCCCCCCCATGCCCCCCCAAGCTGACTGTGCGCCGCCGGCGCCCCGGCCCCCGCAGGAGTGGACGAGCAGGTCCGTGTCGCTGTTCTCGCACCCGGGCGACGGGTGCTGCCCCGTCAACTGCCTGGAGCCGGACGAGCTGCGCGGTGCGGGCGCGGGGTGGGCGTGTGGACGGCAGCCGCTGGCTCGCTGGTGGTCGCACGCACCCTGCGAGCGGCCGAGGACGCTGCCGCCTTGCCTCACCCCGCCTTGCCGCACCCCACCCAGCTGCGCCTCCTGCCGCCCACCCTGCCTGCCGCCCGACCCCCAGGCGGCACCGACGTGCACACCGTGCTGCTGGGGCAGGTGCCCCGCAGCCCCGTGGCCTCCTCGCAGGTGACTGGGGCCCCCGGCAGCCCAGGCCGGCCGCAGCAGCCGGCACCCGCCGCACCCGCGGCAGCGCCCAACCGCCTTCCCTGCTCCCCTCCCCTGCTCCCCTCCCCACCCCGACCCGGCCCTTGACCCTGACCCGACCCGACCCACATGCAGTCGCTGGCGTCCTGGTGGGCTGCGCAGCCCTCCTCGCCCGGCGCGCTGCTGGCGGCCTGCTGCGGAAGGCTGCTGGCCAAGCTGCGGATGGCGCCCAGCCCGGCGGCGCCGCCGGCCGCCGCCGCCAAGCTGGTGGTGGAGGGGCTGGCGGGGCTGCGGGAGCTGGCGGCGGACCGCTGGCACGGCGCCCAGCTGCCCACGGAGCTGCTGAGGGAGGGGCTGCTGGCGGCGATGCGGTGAGCAGCGTCGGGATGGCGGGAGGGCGGGCAGGGTGCAGCTCCCGGGATGGACGGGAGCCTGGATGAAGAGCAGGCGCGAACATGCGGTGCCCTGGCACGGGCTGGCCTGCGGCGGCTGTTTGTTGCCTCCGCAAACACGGTGCGAAATGCTAGTGGCGGTTGGTTGGGGGACTCGGGCTCCTGGGCTGGCGGCTTGAGCAGCAGGGCAGGGTGCTGCGGATGGGGGCGGCGATGGGGGCGGCATGGGCTGCTGCACAGGCCGCGGGCGAGGCTGGGTGGCCAGCGGGCAGGCGCGCGGGACTGGACCGGGATTGGACCGGAGCTAGACTGGCGGCCCGGGACGCGCAAACGACTCCGGGCCGTGCGCCTTGGCTTGAGGGCCTGGCCCTTCTGGCACATGTGCTCAGGCAAAGGCCGTGGCGAGGTTCCCAAGGGTGCGGCCTAGACACCGCCTCCTGCCTCAGCCTGGCCCGCTCCGCTGCCCCCGGGGCCGCAGGTGGGAGCGCCATGCGCCGCCCGGGCAGCCCGCGGTGCTGGCGGGGGTGCTGGAGGCCGCTGCGGCCGCGGCCTGGGCCCTGGCGCTGTACGGCGGCCCCCGCTCGGCCATGGTGGGCGCTGGCGGCGTGCCGGAGCTGATTGCCGCGCTGCGCCGGGCGCACGAGTGGCGGCGGCAGGCGGTGGAGCGAGGCGAGGCCGAGGCCGCCGCGGCGGCGGCGCGGCAGGCCGAGGACACGGCGGCAGCGGCGGCGGCGCTGGCGGAGGCGGCCGAGGCTGCGGCCAAGGCGGAGGCGGCGGAGGAGGAGAAGGGCGCGGGCAGCCCGGAGCTGGCGGCGGCGGTGGTGGCTGCAGACGCGGCTGCCGACGCGGCGGCGCGTGAGCCGCTGCCCGACTGCCAGCCATCCTCGCTGCGCGACTGCTTCGCGCCGCCGGCTGGGCAGGTCTCGCTTGAGGCTGCCAACCGCCTGTCGTACAACTGCCTTGGCGCGCTGAGCGTGCTGGCGGTTGACGCCCGTGCCCGGGCTGCCTGCTTGGCGGTTAGCCCCAAGCTCGATTTCCTGCTAACCGCTGCAACCGCCGACGTCCCCTGCCTGGCGGAGGCGCAGCACGAGCTGGACGTGGCGGCTTGGCGGCGCCGTCAGGAGCGCGCCGCCGCCGCGGACGCCGCCGCGGCCGAGCGCCGCCGGCAGCGGGCCGTGCAGGCTCGGGAGCGGCGCGCGCTTGCGGTTGAGCAGGCGCGGGAGCGCGCGGAGCGGGAGGCGGCGGAGGCGGCGGCCGCGGCGGCGCTGGAGGCAGAGCTGGCGGCGGAGGCCGAGGCCATGGCGGCAGAGGACCCTGAGCTGGCCGCCCTCATGGCCTCACGCAAGCCGGCCTCCAAGCCCGCCACGCCCGAGCCGCCGGCGGCCGAGCCGTCGCAGCCCGCTGACGGCGCCGCTGGCGGCGACGGCGAGCCGGCAGACGAGGAGGAGCTGCCGGAAGGCCCGGCGGCGCCGCCGGATCCGCACCCGAGGATGGCGTTCGTGGCGCCCGAGGACGATGCGCGTGTGCATCAGCTGCTGGCTGCGGAGACGCTGTACGCGATGCTCGGCAGGGAGCGCGGCGTGCGGCGCGCCTTTGCGGCCGCCGGCGGCGTGGCGGCGCTCGAGCCGCTGCTGCGCAGCGCCAACGACGGCGTCGTGGTTGCAGCCATCAGCGCGCTGGCGGCGTACGCCCGTGACATCGGCGGCGACCACACCAGCGGCGTCGACATGCTCGCGACGGCGGCGCCGCCAGCGGCGGCGCCGCCGCCCGAGTCGCCGGCGTCGGCGTCGCCAGCGGGCGGCCGGCCGGGCGGCCGAGCGCGGAGCGTGCTGCCGCCGGCGCCGGCGGGGCCGCCGCCTCCCAAGAAGGACCCGGTCATGGAGGCTGCGGGCAAGGTTGCGGGGGCGCTGATGGCGGCGCTGCAGCCCGTGGTGGAGGATCTGCTCGTGCGGTACGGCGACGGTGTACGGCAGGTTGGCGGCGTCGCCGCCAGGGCCTACCGCCACCAGGCCAGCAGCCGCAGCCGCCACGATGACAGCGCAGCGCCGTCGCCAGACCCCAAGCTATCGAGCCGCGCCGCCCGCGCCACGGCCGACAGCGTCGCCGGCGACGCGGGCGACGCAGGTGAGCCCGACGGCGTGCGTCGGTCCGCAAGCCATATGTCCCGGGCGTCGTTTGGGACCGAGCGGACGCACGTGACTGAGGGCGTCAGCCGCTACGGAGCCGGCAGCCGCGCCGGCGCAACCTCGGAGGCTGGGTCGGGCGGCGGCGCGGTGGCGGAGCAAGAACCGGAGCCGGAGCCAGAGGCCGGGCCGCCGCACTCGGGCCTGCGTGGCTGCTTCGCGCCGCATCCGCTGCCGTACGTGGTGGAGATGGCGGCGACGGCGCTGTGGGCGCTGGTGGCGGCGGAGCACCGCGCAGTGGAGCTGCGTGCCGCCGCAGCCGCCGCCGCAGCGGCAGCAGCAGCGGAGGCCGAGGCCGCCGCAGCCGTGGCTGCGGCGGCGGCGGCGGCCGTCTCTGCGACCCGCATCAGCAATGCGGGCTCAAGCCTGGACGGCGAGGAGTCTTCTGCGGTGTTCGCAGGACGAGTCGGCAGTGTGGCGGCGATGGGCCGCTCGGCGCCGTCGGTGACGGCGAGAGCCAGCGGCGGCGGCGGCGGGGCCTCAGTGATGCAGTCGCCGTCCGGCGGCGGTCGGCCCAACGCTGCTGCGGCTGCCGCCGCGGCCGCGGCGGCCGCCGCGGAGGCGGGTGCCGTGGCCGCGGGCGCCGCAGAGCTCGTGGCTGCGGACGCGGCGTCGACGGCAGTGACGACGGCGGCGCTCGGCCTCATGGCGTCTCTGGCACTCACCGCCGCCAAGCTGGTGCCGACAGAGGTGGACGAGCTGCTAGACCCCGCCAGCGCCGCCGCCGCCGACGGCCGCCGCACCGGCGGCGCCGTCAGCAGCGTCTACGGCGACGGAGCGCTGTCGGTGCTTGACCCGGACGACCTGGACGCCGACGGCGCCGACGGCGCCGACGAAGAGGACCATGCCGACGGCGCTGACGGCCGCTCCGTTGCTGGTCGTTCTGTGGCTGGCCGCTCCACCGCAGGTCGCTCCGTCGCAGCCCGCTCCACCGCAGCGAAGTCCGTAGGCGCCCGCTCCATGGCGAATCGCTCGGCGGCGGCGCGCTCCGCCGCCGCCACCTCGGCCTACGCCGGCACTCCCGTCGCCGACGGCGCCGACGGCGCTGACGGCGCCGACGGGCCGCCGCCGCATTGCCACCTCCTGGGCGCGCTGCAGGCGCTGCTGGGAGCGCTGTCCGGGGTGTACGGGCACACACGGCTTGTACGGCAGGAGTTTGCGTCGCTGCTCGCTAGGTGCGCAAAACCGTGGGGAAAACTCGTGGCGTCGCGGGGCCCTGATGGGCTGCGTTGTGAGGAGCACACCGTGTGCTGGGCATCAGGCGCTGAGGCCCTCCTGCGTGGGGCATCTGAGGGCCCTTGTGTGTGCTTCCGGCATTTGCAGGCACGCGGCCCTGCGGCGCCTGCATCTTCAGAAGGAGATGGCGGAAGACGAGGTGCGGGCATACGGAGTCACGGCCGGCTCGGGCGCCCCTGCGCTCCTGTGCTCGCAGCTCACAGCTGCACATGGCTTATGCTCCCAAACAAGGATAGACGGCTGCCGCTCTCGAGCAAAGAAACTCTCTCAAGCCTTGCCCTTCACATTCCAAAGCCACTTTCCGTATCCCTTTCTTCTGTCCGCTCCCAGCTCCCAAGGCAATCTGTTCTGGCGATACACCCCGACACCCCCTTTCCTGCCCGCCCTCTGCCCCGGGGCCCGCAGCTGCAAACACTGATGGACGAGCTGGAGGCGGCCCGGCGGCAGCCCGGGCGCTTCTTCTTTGAGGAGGAGGAAGAGGCCAAGCGGGCTGAGAAGCGCGAGCGCATCAAGGCCATCGAGGTGGGGCTGCCGCACCCGCACCCGCACCCGCACCCGCACCCGCACCCGCACCCGCACCCGCACCCGCACCTGCACCCGCACCCGCACCTGGAGGAGGTGGGACGGGATGGGGCGCACACGCACCGCGCTCTCCAGCTGTCGCCCGCCGCCTTGCGGGCCGTAGCCAGCGCGCTCACCATCCCAACACTGCACACCCCAATCCCCGGCTGCTGCCAGCTGCCTGGCCCCGCCTGGCGCACCCCACCGCCGGGATACATTACACACAACGTGTTGCTTGAACCCCAAAATGAACACAGCCACCCGCCCTGGCCTCGCGGCGCCGGTCGCCGCCGCCCCGACCCGACTCATGCACACAGGCCGAGGTGCACTCACCGGCTCCCGCCAGCAACCTGCGCCATGCACAACGCACTTGCCACCCCCACACTCCACCACCCTTACACTCCACCACCCTCACACTCCACCACGCCCACACTCCACCACCGCCTCCGCCGCAGGCCGAGATGCGCGCCACGCTGCGCTCGCTGGCTGCCTCCGAGGACGGCCTGCAGGCGGCCGCAGACACCAGCGTGCGCTGCGCCGGCGCCGCGCTGGCGCTGCTGCCGTACGCGCCCAGCGCCGCGGCGGGCGCGGTGGCGGGCGCGGTGCTGCGGCTGCCGCAGCCGCTGCCCGCCAGCCTGGAGTGCCAGCTGGGGCACTGCCACGTCATGGCCGCGGGGCTGCTGCAGGTGGGGCTGCGGGCTGGGACGCTGGGGGCCTGGGGAGTTGGCGTTCGGGAGGGGGCTGCCGCCTTGCGTGGTCTTTTCGCGAGCGGGCCAGCAGTGAGGCCGCGCCGCGCGCCCGCGACGCCAAGCAAGCCCAGGCCGCGTCCAAACGACACGCGACCGCTGCCGTCACCCGCCTCCCGCAGGCCATGGCTGCCACGCTGCAGCCCGGCGCCGTGGACGCCGCCGCCGCCGCGTCGGCGCAGGTGCAGCGCGGCTGGGAGGCGGGCACCTCGGTGTCCGCCAACGCGGCGGCGGCGGACGCTGACGCCGCCGCCGCCGCGCCCGGCGCGCCGTCGCCGGAGGCGCTGGCGTCGGCGGCCGCTGCGGCGGCGCTGTTCCAGGGCCCCTTCCGGGAGCTCATGCTGGGGAGCGGCGTGCTGGAGGTGCTGCTGGCGGCGACGGCGGCCCGCTACTCTGCCGCCGTCGCGGCCGCCACCGCCAGCAGCAGCCACAGCATGGCCAGTGCGGGCGGCGCCGCCGCCGCCAGCAGCCTTCGTTTCGGCGGCGTCGGCGCTACGTCGCGCGCAGCGTCGGGGCGGGCGGGGTCCGTGGCGTCGACGTTTCGCAGGCCGAGCGAGGGCGTCGGCGGCTTGCCGGCGCCGGGCTCGGCGGCCAGCGCCGCGGGCAGCGTAACGGGTGGCAGCGGCGGTAGCGAGCGGCGCGAGGGTGGGCCGGCGGCGCCACACATTGACGTCGCGACCAGTGTGGTGACGCAGGTGGGTGGGTGGCGGCGAGGTGTGCAATGCAGGGGGTAGTGAGCGGGGTTGCTGACGCCCTCGAGCCGCAGTGGGCTCAGGGAAGCGCGGGGGGTGGTGGGTGGAGGGCGGCTAAGGGCCGGCGAGTGGCAGGTCGCAGGGGCGACGGTGGTAGGTAGGACCCAGGTCGCTGCGGGCCGGCAGAGGCCGCGGCTTGGGGCAGGGAGCAGGGACATGTTTGTTCCAAACATCGACATAGCCAAGGCCACACCTCCCTCGACCATCCGAGCCCCCCGCATTCCGCCGTCCTGCCCCTGACTAACCCTCCGTGGTCTGCTGGATGCAAAGCAAAGGCAACACACCACCTTGCCAAACACCCACCTGCCCCCCCCCACAACCCAGGCCACCTCTGCGGCGCTGCTGCACCTGGCCTGCACCGAGGCCGCCCTGGCGCCGTCGCAGCTGGCGGCCGTGGTGTCGTACATGCGTACGACAGCCGGGCACGGGCCCAGCGCGCCGTACCTCTCCGCCGCGCTGTACGCGCTCGCGCGCCACGTCACCAACCGCCGCGGCATGGTGGAGGGCGTGCAGCCGCTGCCGCCGCGCAAGCCCCACCTCATGCCCGACGCCGACGCCAAGGCCCCCGGCGAAGCCGCCGCCGGCGGCGGCGGCGGGCACCGAGTGACCATCGCGCCGGCGCCGGTGGCGGCGCCGGCTGAGTCCGGCGTGACGCTGACTCCCGAGGTGTGGGTCGAGGTGCTCGACGGCCTACTGCGTGGCGTGCTGTCCAAGCTGCGCCGCCCCAGCCAGTCCCACCACCCGCGCATCTCCCTCGCCGACCCCGGCGGCGGCTCCGCCGCCGCGGGCGCCGCCGGCGCGGCTGCGCCGGCGCCACCCCACACGGCCCCCACGCCGCCGCCGCCGCACACGCACGGCGCGGCGGCGGCGGCGGCTGTGGGCGGGCTGCAGGCGCAGCACGGGCTGGGCTCGGCGCTGCGCTCGGGCCGCTTCCTGGCCATGGCCTCCTGGCTGCTGCTGCGGCAGGCGGTGGTGGACAAGGTCAACCCCGTCAACATGATCCAGGACGCGGACGGACTGTACACGGCGGGGCCGTGCAGCTGGTGGGCGGGTCGCATCGGGCGGGTCGCATTTGGCTGGCCGGGACAGGTGTCCGGGCGATGCGGTCAGGCTGGGCTCCGGTTGCATTTGGCTGGCTGGGACAGGCGCTCGGGCGGTTCGGCCAGGCTGGGCTCTGCAGCGGGGCGTAGGTCGGGGGAGGGACCGTGGGGTCGTAGGCCTGGGCGGAGCGGGCTGGAAGCTGGGAGCTGGGAGCTGGGGCTGGGAGCGGCGCCCCGAAGCTCTGCCGCCGTGAACTGCGCTTCGCTGCCGCAGGTGGACGGTCCGGTTCGCGGCCGACACGCCCTTGCAGCTGTCTGACGCGGCGCTGGAGGGTCTGGCGTTGCTGGTGGAGACGGCGC
>BDDC01000282.1:11785-29717 GCA_001662425.1 Chlamydomonas sphaeroides | reverse complement strand
CCCCGCCGCCGCCGCCGCCGCCAGCGCCGTCGCGGCCTCCGCAGCCGCGGCGGCGGCGGCAGCCGCCGCTGCCGAGGAGGCCGACCCATTCCACTTTACCACCCACATCTCTGCCGGCATGCCGCCGCTTGACGTAGCCATGATGCGCACGTCCGGCGGCGGCGGCGGCGGCGGCGACAACGGCGCCGCGGCGGCGGCGTCCGCCGGGCTGGCGGCGATGCGGCGGCTGGTGGCGCGGTGCGTGTGGAGCCTCAGCTCCGCGCACCCGGCGGTGGCGGCGGCGCTGGTGCAGCGCGGGGCGGGGGTGCTGGCGCTGGCTGCGCTGCGCGACGGCAGCGGGGCGGCGGACAGCGAGCTGCAGGTGGGCGCGGGAGGAGGACGTGGGAGGGGCTGGGGTTGGGCTGAGGTGGTGTCAGGGTTAGTGGGAGAACTTGGCCAAGGCCGCGGCGTGGTAGGGCGGCGCGAGCAGGCCAGCGCTAGGAGCGACGCGCAGTGGTTGCAGGTGGGCGTGGGAGGGCGTGTGAGGGGATGGGGCAGGGCTGAGGCGGTGTCAGGGGCGGGGTGGGCGCGTGTGGCGCGCTGGGCCAAGCCCAGGGAGCAAAGGGATGGGGCAGGAGGGGCGAGAGAAGGGCGTGGCTTGCATGCCTGTGCCCACGCCCAGCCGCCCCGTGTCGCCAAAGCGCCAGCCGCCCCTCCCATTCCCCAACCTGCCTCCTCCCCTCCCCTCCAGGCTCTGTGCTGCTGCTACCTGCTGTCCCTCGCCAGCCGATCGCCCGACCTGCTGCCGCCGCTGGGCGGCCTGGACGCGCTGGCGGCGGTGTTGGTGTCCGCGGCTGAGCGGGCCATGGCGGCGGGCGGCTGCTGGCCCGCCAGGCAAGCCCACGGCCCTCGCCCGCAGCCCCCTGCGCGGGAGGGAGCGCCCCCTGAGGCCTGTGCAGCACGGGCGCCCATGAACCCAACCCAACCCAACCCAACCTCCGCCCCGTCCGTGCCGCCCCTTTGCCCCGCAGCCCCACCGCCGCCCCCACCGCCTCGGCCACCGGGACCGAGCCGCCGCCCTCCGGCCCCGACGCCCGCGGCGTTGACGTGCCGCTGCTGGAGGCGGCGGTGCGGGGGCTGGCCTGGCTGGCGGGCAGCGGGCGCGAGGGCAAGGCGGCGGTCAACGGCGCGCGGGCGGTGCGGCGGCTGGTGGCGGTGCTGCGGGCGGACAACGGGGCGCTCGCGGCGGTGCGGGCGCGGCGGGAGGCGCTGGGTGAGTAGGGGATGGGCGCATGGTGGGGGGCGGGCGGGTGAGGGAGGCCTAGCTGGTGAGGCGGGAGGGACGGACGCATGCAAGCAAGGGAGGGCTCCAGCAGCTGGTGGATCGGGTGGATGGTTTGTGCTGCCCGCTCTCCCCGCCTGTGTCACAGCCAGCGCGCATTCGCAACCCGGCCCCGTGCCTCCCTCCCGTCCTGCCGGACCCACCAGGCATCCCCGCGTCGGCGCAGCCGGAGGAGCTGCTCTGCCCCCTGCGGGCCATCAACGACCTGCCCATCATTGTGCCGCAGGGCCAGGCCGCGTCCCTCGCCGCGCTGCGCCCCCCAACACCGCCGCAGCCCACGCCTCGGACCGCCTCGCCCGCCTCTCGCCCCGCCTCTGCCGCGCCGCGCGGCGCCCTCTCCCGCAACGCCTCCCGCGTCGGCGGCGCCTCGCCCTCGCCGGCGCCTTCGCCACAGCAGCTACGGGCCTCGGCCAGCTCCGTTGGCCGGTCCCCTCCGCCGCTAGGCGCCGCGGGGCCCCGCTCCGGTGCCATGTCTGCTCGGACGGGGTCCCCGGCAATGGCCGGTCCGGCGGCCGGATCGGCGTCTCGGTCCGGCACGCCTGATCTGTCCGGCGGCCCGGCGCCTGGCGGCGTTGCCATAGACGAGGAGCTTCTGGTGGTCTCCCGCCAGAGCGGCGACGCGGACGTGGGGCTGATGGCGCTGTGGGCGCTGCTCAACCTGTCGGCGTACCAGCCGGCGCAGGTGAGGCCGTGCCAGGAGGGGATGTGTGGAGCGGGGGAGCAGCGGCTATAGGAGGACGGCAGCACGTGCCGGGCCCCGCCGCTGCGGCATGCCCAGCTGCGCCGCACCAGCGGCGCTGCAGTGGCGGTCGCCGACGCCAGGGGCGTGTGTTGGTCGCCGGCTCGGGCTGCAGGCTGGCAGGATGCGTGGAGGCGCCATAGGCGTTATAGGCAGCCACGGGCTCGCCTCTGCCGCCGCCCTTGCTCAACGCCCCCCACGCCACGCCGGCCGCCCTTGCTTAACTGCACGCCACGCCGCCCCCCCGTGCCCTCGCCGCCGCCGCCCCTCCCGCCTCCGCCTCCGCAGACCCGCATCTGCCGCCACGGCCTCTACACGCTGCTGGCGTGCGTGCACGGCAGCGCAGACCCCGCCCGCAGCGCCGCGGCCCGGGCGGTGCTCACCAACATCCACTACCACCCCGGCAACGCAACCACACTGTACAAGGTGCGGCGCTGGGGGCTGTAACGCCGTTTGAAGCAGGCCGCTGAGGCACGTGGGTGGTTGAGCGCGAGGGCTGGGAGGCACGGCATGTGTCGTTTCCGGCAGCGCGTCAAGTCACCGCGCTGCTCCAAGGCGCGCCAATGGGGGCTGGACCGCCGTGCGAAGCGGACCTGGCGGCCGGGCCCGGCTCACCTCGCCCTCTGCGCTTCGCGACCCACCCCGCATCGCGCACAGCTCTCCAGCCCGCTCTAGCTGCCGCGGCAGCCCTTGAGCACGGCGCGATGCTTGCCCGGTCCTGCCTCCTGCACCCGATGCCCTGCAACATGCCCGGGTTTGAGACGCTACCTTGCCACACCTTCACCCACGCCCCATGCTCACGCGCACGCGTCCAGGCGGAGCTGAAGCTCAAGTACGCAGCGCTGGCCTCCATGATGGAGGCGGAGCGCAGCGCCAAGGTTGGCGGGGGCTTTGGGCGACAGGGCGAGGGCAGAGAGCAGCCAGGGTCAGGCCCTCGGGGCGCCACCTTGTTGTCAGCGGGTCCGCTGCTGAGCGGGCAGCCGCGCTGCGTCGTTGGGGGCCAACGCTGCGCCGCAAAGCGCAGGCACGGGACCGGACTGCGCTGAGCTGCCCTCTCCTCTAAAGCCTCGGACCCCTCGGCTGCTGGGCCCCTGCCGCCGCCGCCCTGCAGGAGGCCCAGGAGGCCAGCCTTAGGCGGCTGGCGGCGACTGTGATGGGCGAGATCCGGTCCACAGGAGGAGGAGGAGGAGGAGGAGGCGAGAAGGCGGAGACGGGCGGCGGCAAGGCAGCCGGGGCTGGCGGCGGCGGCGCCCAGCGACCCGCGTCCGCGCGGCCGTCCTCCGCGGCCGGCAACCGCCCGCAGAGCGCCCGCATGCCGCCGCCGCGCAGCAGCCGCGTGAGCGCGACGGCGGCGCTGGCTCGGCAGCAGCTTGGGGTGCTGGCGGCGGCGGCCAGGGCCGCCAGCGGCGGCGACGCCGATGCCGGCGATGTCGATGGCAGCGCGCCGTCGTCGGTCGGCTTCGCGGTCCCAATGACGCCCATGTCACCCGCCGGTGGCGCCCTCGGCGCGCTAGGCGGTGGTGGCCGCGGCTTCGGCACGCCGCGCTCGCCCGCCGCCGCCGCGGCGGCGGCGTCGGTGGCGAACGCCATGGCCCGCGGCTCCACCGCCGCCGACGCCCTGCTTGCCAATTTCCACGCCACCGTCAACGCCACGACGCCGGGCAGCGGCGGAGGCACGACCTCGGGCGGCGGCATAGAGCCTGTCCGCCGCTCCCTGATGTCGTACGCCTGGCCCACGGCGCTGCCGCCGGCCGCCATGGACTCCGCGCCCGCAATGTCAATGCGCGTCGCGCCGATGCTCCGGATGCCTGGCGGCGGCGCCGGCAAGTCATTCAGCGCCGCTGCCGGCATGCCCGGCCCTGGGATGTCGTTCACCGCCGGCGCCGCCGGCATGGGCGGTGCGGGCCTGGCCAGCGACACGGATGGCGACGGCGCCGACGGCGACGGCGCCATCGACGCCGACGCCATCGCTGCCCGGATCCGGTTCCTGACGTGGATGATGGATCCGGCGGCCAAGGCTGGGATCGAGGCCACGGCGCCGCTGCCGCCGGGCGCCGGCGGCGCCGGCGGCGCTGCCGGTGACTGGGGCTCGGGCGGCGACGAGGGGGCGGCGGCGGCGCTGGCGGCTGCCTCCGGGGACGACGCCAGCCTGCTGGCCAACCTCACTGCCGACCCGGAGGAGCGGCGGTGGCTAGACATGGTGAGCCCCTTGGGTTAGTGCCTGAACATGGGCCAGGGCCGGCAACACGGCATGGGGCGAGCGTCGGGGCCTGGGGCCACTGCAAAGTGCGACGCACCCTTGACGCTGGCTGCGCCTCCTGCTGGCGGCTGCCGCAGGTGTCTCGGCTGCAGGCGGCCGAGGACCGCGAGGAGGCCAAAGCCACGGCCGGGCGCTTCATGCGCGGCGTGCTCACGCGCTCCCTGGCGGCGGGCGCCCACAGCCTGTGGCACGAGCGCCCGGACGCGGACCAGGCCGCAAGCCAGGCTCCCGCCGGCGGCGCCAACGCGCGCAGGCTCGGCAGCGCCCGGCGGCCCGCCAGCGGCAACCCGGCCGCCGGCAACCGGCCGCGGTCTGCCTCCCTGGGCCGGGCCAGGCCAGGCTCGGCGCTTCCAGCCAGCCACGGCGTCCGGCATGGGGACCAGCGGAGGCCCGGGTCGGCGCTCCGCGGCTCGGCGCCGTCGCCGGCGCTGGCCTGGCCGCCCGCCGCCGCTGCCTCGGCCGCCGGCAGCCGGGTGGCGGCGCCGTCGGTCAGCTTCGCCAACATGTACGGCATCGGCATCTCGGTCAACATAGCGGCGGGCGCCGCCAGCGCCTTCGGCCGCAGCCGTCCGCTGCAGCCCGTGACGCCGCGCTGGGACGCTGCCGGCTCCGCCGCCGGCGGCAGCCGAGCGGGCGGTGCCGGCGGCGGCAGCGTGGCGGCCAGCCGCAAGTCTGCGTTCGCGCTGAGCGGCAACCCTTGGTCGCCGCATGTGCTGCGCTTCGTGGCGCACCCGCCGTCGCAGGGTGCGGGGGGCCGGAGGGGCAGGAGGGGCAGGGGGGGCGGGAGGGGCAGGAGGGGCAGGGGCTGAGGGCCAGCCGGCTGCACTACGCTGCACGACACGAGGTGGCGCCAGGCCAGCGGGCCACGTGGCGTGATGAGCACTGGCTAACCTGAGCGTTCAGGCTTGGGCGGAGGGCCGCGCCATCGCCCGCCGTATGCCTCTGCTCCTAGCTCTGGGCCTTGGCACCTAGAGCGCCACACCTCGCGCTGCCCCGTCCGACCCGGCCCCCAGGCGGCCCGCCCGTGATGGGCGACCTCGCCACCCGCCTGCTGACAGCCGCGGCGCCGGAGTACGTCACGGAGCAGCTGGCGGGGCTCACGGTAGGTCGTAGGCGGCGGGCAGGGACGGGATAGGGGAGGGCAGGGGCGGGAGTGCACCGACCACACGGTCTCGCGTTGGCGTCAAGAGTCCGGGCCAGGCGGGGTGCGGGGCTGCTGCAACAAGCAGCTGCTCCCATGTGCGGTGAAGCAGCCCAGGAGGGCCCAACGCCTTGTCGCTGTGCCGCCTGAACGCCGGGTGCATTGCACGCCCCCTCCCTGCCTGTCCCGCCCGCCCTGCCCGCCCCTCGCATGCGATCCGTGCACTCTAACTCCTTGGTACATCCCCCCCCCCCGCCCCCTCCCTGCCCACCAGACGCGGCTGATGGCGCTGACCAGCGACCGGCGGCGGCAGGAGGAGGAGGCGGCCGCGGCGGCGGAGGCGCAGGCGGCGTTGGCCGCGGAGGAGGACGAGGCCGAGGAGGTCCGGCGGCGGCTGGGCGTCAGCCGGAGCGGCCGCTTCCTGGCGCATAACCTGGCGCCCGAGGTGGGTATTGCGGCAGGGCGGTGCAGTGTAGGGGGCGTGTGGGGCAGCTGGGTCTCAAGCCTGCAGTGCACGGAGAAGTTGGTGCTGTTTATCTGGCCGCGGGGTGCTGGGGGGCAGGGCCGGCAGGACGTGGTGCTGGGGGGCGGGGGCTGCCAAACCCATTGGGCTTTGATGGCATGACCGCACCCGAACACATCATCAACTAGTCACCCATGCACCACCCACACTCGCCGTCCTACCCTCCAGGACAATGCCGAGGACCCCTACGGCTTTGATGGCGAGTTCAGGGGCAACGGCATGGCCCTCACCCGCAAGAACTTGGCGCCACTGCTGCCGGACGAGCCGGACGAGCTGGCGGCGGCGGGAGAGCGCTCCGGAGCCTCCCTCGGCGGCGGCGGCGGCGGCGGCGGCTCGCAGACGCTGGTCGGCGGCGGGCCTCGCGAGGGCTTCGGCAGCTTTACGGGCCAGGCCGGCGGCGGCGGCGGCGGCGGGGAGTGGGCCTTGTCCGAGGCGCCGTCGGTGGCTGGCGGCAGCGAGGGCGGCGGCGGCGAGGACGACGCGCCCGTGGCTCGGCGGGCGGTGCCGCTGCTGGTGTCGCTGCTGCCGCCGGTCCTGCTGGGCGCCGCCGCCGGGGCGGCGGCAGCGGGCGACGGCGGCGACGACGGCGGCGCCTCAATCGTGTCGCCTCACCCGCAGCACGGCGGCGGCGGCGGGCCGCGCTCGCTCATCTCCGCGCCGCCGACGGTGGTGGCCGGCGGCGGTGCGCTGACGGCGGTGCCGTCGTCGTACCTACAGGGCGGCGCCGCCGCCGCCTCTCTGCTGTCGGGCTCGCAGGCGCCGTCGGGGCTGTCGTACGACAACGCCGCCAGCCTGGTCGGTACGGCAACGTACGACAGCATCTCCGTCGTGGACCCCTCGCTCGCATCGGCGCTGCACAACCCGTCGGAGGCGTACCGTAAGCCCCGAACCGGCCTGGCGGCGCCGCCGGGCACCCGGGTTTCGCGCCTGCGCTCCGCCAAGCCGGACACCTCCGTGCTTGCGGCGGCGGCTGCCAACGCCGCCGCCATCAAGGCTGCCACCTCCGCAGCCGGTACCATCCTCAAACAGCGCCGCGGCGTGCCGGCGTCCGATGCCGTTGTGGCAGCGGCGGCTGGCGCCGGCGGCGGGTCCGGCGGCGCGTCGTCGCCTCCGCCCCCGTCCGTGCTGGGCAGCACGGCCGGCAGCCGGGCTGCGGCGGCCGCCACCCAGATGGCGAACGCGCTGCTGTCGGGTCAGCCGCTGGTGAGTGACCTCGCTCGTCATACCTGCAGCAGGGGAATGCGGGGCGTGCGCTGTGGAGCACCATGGACCTGCCCATCCCGCTGCCTCCACGCTCGCTGCCCAGGTGTCGCTGCAACCCCCGCCCCTGCCGCCCTTCCACGCCGCCGCCCCGGCCTCCTCAGATGCCCATCTCCGACGCCGTGCCCCGGCCCGTGGCGGTGCTGGCGGGCAGCGTGGCGGACCTCCTGGCGGCCAAGCAGGCGAGCCGGGGGAGGCTGGGAGGCTGGTGGGGCGAGGTGGCGGCAGACTCAGGGCCAGGGTAGGGCGAGGCTAGGAGGCCGGTGGGGCGACGGCAGAGCCAGAGCCAGGGCCAGGGGAGGCAAAAGGACCACTCTCAACCACGGCAGCAGGCGGGGCTGGGGTTCCCAAGGCGCCGTGCATCACCGCTGTCGCCCTCTCTTGTCTATCTCCAGGCGCGGGAGGCCCAGGCCGCCAGCCGCCTGCTGCGGTCCATCAAGGGCACCGCCAGCGGCAGCGACGACGAGGACGAGGAGCAGGCCGGCGCGACTGGAGCCGGGGATGGACCGCCCAGCCCCCGCGGCGCCGGCGGGGGGCTGCGCTCGTCGCTGTCGACCATGCCGCCGCCCTCGCTGCCGCCGGCATCGATGGCGGGCGGCGGCCGAGGCTCAGGCGCCGCGGCCGCACTGGCGGCGATGGACGGGAAGGGCGGCGGCGAGGACCCGGCGTTGGAGGTGCTCAAGCCGCAGCCGCTGTCGGTGAGTAGGCGGATGGGGCCCGGCAGCGAGGGCAGGTGGTGTCTCGGAAGCGCTGCGAATGAGCGGATGAGCGGATGAGCTGTGACAGGACAAGGGGCTGGGCAGCCGCCCCGCCACGGCCCTGCTGGGCCAAGGCCCCGACCCCCACCTGTCACCTGTCCTGCGGCCCCAGGTGCTGGTGGCGACGGGCGACGGCGGTACCGACCGGCTGTACAGCTTCCCGCGCCTGCTGCTGCCCAGCGCGCAGCACATGTGTCTGTTCGAGCACGTGGACGGTGAGCAACGTGGCGCCGGTTCAGGAGCGGGCAGAGATGCAGGGCTGCACAGGGGAAGGGTGGCGGCGGCGGCCTGGCGCCGGTGCCGGTGCCGATGTGCGCCTACAGCCATCCTGCCCATCCCCCCTGCCTCTCGCCCGCTCCCCCTCTCTCCCTGCCTTGCCCCCAGGCTGCCGCTTCTGCGAGGCGCTCTACGGCCACTACCTGCTGCCCAACGGCACGCTGGCGCACTTCTACCTGGGTGACACGGTGGTCAAGGTGGGCTGGGGCTAGGGGCGACACCGTGGTCAAGGTGGGCTGGGGCTAGGGGCGACACCGTGGTCAAGGTGGGCTGGAGCTGGGCTGGTGCATGGGGCCCCACCGGCGGAACGGGGCCAGCAGCAGCGGGAGGGAGGCACGGGGCAGGCCCCGTGCGGGGCAGGCCGGGGCGTGCGGGTGCAGGCACACGACCAGCACACGCAGCACGCGACAGGCGAATGAGGCGGGGCCGAGGCGGGCCGCGCTCCTGCCTCTCCTCTCCACCGGCGCTGCGCTCCGTCGTCCCTCACGCGCTGCCGCGCCTCCGCTCACCCGCCTCCGCAGGGTCACCGGGTGGACCTCACCCCCGCGCCCGCCATCCCGTTTGCGCCGTCCGACTGGGTGGCCGACGCGCTGCCCGACTGCCGCTGCCTGTCGGACTGGGGCGCCGCCACGCCCGCCCGACTTACGGCCGCCACGCACCACCTGCACGTGCCGCCTGCACGCGGCGGCGCGGTGGCGCCCCACGCGCCGTACCAGTACCACGGCCGACAGCAGCCGCAGGCGCGGGCCAGCGGCGGCGGCGCGCTGGCGTCGGCGGCGTTGGGCCAGCTGCTGGCGGCGCTTTGGTGCCCGCTGCCGCTTACAGCCCCGCCGCTGGGTCCGGGCCAGTGGCGGGCGCTGACGTGGCGGGCGGCGGCGGCGGGGGGCGAGCGGCAGCTGGAGCTGCGCAGGTGGGGCAGTTGGGGGCCGGGCGGGGATGGAAGGTGCAGTGCAGGGTTCGTGGTGGCGCGCGCTAGCGCTATTGCAAGTTCTGCCAACACATGGTAGCGGACGCAGCGACGGGTTGGGCAGGTACATCCCCACGCAGCAACGCCGCGGCGGGCCTTGTTCATCCCGCGCCAGACTGCTCGCCGTCCAGCCAGCCCACGTCCCACCCCCAGCTGGGCCCCGTCCCCGTGTGTGACCCCTGCCCCTCCGCCTCCTGCCCATCCCCCGCATCTCTTCACCCCAGCGTGTGGCTGGAGGCGCGGCTGGTGCCGGTGGTGCGCAGCGAGGGGCTGCAGGAGCTGGTGGCGCCGCCGCCCCCGCCAGCCACCAAGGGCCGCAAGAAGAAGGCCCCCGCCAAGCCGGCGGCTGGCGCGGGCAGGAAGTGAGGCTCTGGGGCCTGGGGCCTGGGGCCTGGGGCCTGGGGCCTGGGGCCTGGGGCCTGGGGCCTGGGGCCTGGGGCCTGGGCCTGGGGGCCTGGGGCAGGCGGGAGAGCACCGAGGGGGCAGGCGGGAGAGCACCGAGGGGGCGGGCGGGAGAGCACCGAGGGGGCGCGCGGGCGGTAGCTTGAGTGACGTCGGGTCGGAGCATGGGCGCAGCGGGCCGCATGGCGTGATGGCGCGGTGCTGGACGCGGCAGCTGCATGGTTGGGGAGGGGCCATCTGTCGCAGCTTGGGTGTTGCAGGAGGCGTGCGGGGCGGCTGGGGACGCGCCACGGGCGCGGTTGTGTGCCTGCCTGCCTGCCTGATTGCCAGGGCGGTAGAGCGGGGGCGGCTGCTTGCCATGGCGCTGGCTGCGGGCTTGCATGTGGGCTGAGGGCGGGGGCGGCTCGTGTTGCGGCGCAGCGAAGTAGGACGAGGCGTGCACCCCCGGGGCAGGGCCGCCTGGGGTGCAGCGGGGCTTGAAGGGTCGGCGGCCGCCGGCCGTCGCCACCGTCAAGGGCCAGCGTCACGCCACCGGGCTCACCGCCGGCGAGGTGGCTGCTGTTCGTTCGTTTGCAAGTTGAAGTAACACGCCGGTATGTGTGAGCCTCCGCCCGCGTCTCCAGCGTTCTACGTGTGCTTGAGGGTAAGCTGTGCTGGGGCACTTCAGCGCCTGGTGTTCGTGGCTGTCAGAGAACGCGAGAACGCAGAAGAAAGCGAAAGTACGCGAAGGCAGCAACGCGAAGGTGGCTGGGTGTCTGGTAAGGGCGGGATAACGTGGGGTAGCTGTGGATGGTGTGGGTTAGTGTGTCAATGCATGTTAACTTTGGCACACTGCATTAACTACTTCGTGCACCTACCCATTCCTACGAAGCGCTGTCTCCACGTCGCCCACCATGGCTCTTGCGATGCACCTCGGTCGCCGTTGCTTACCAAGCTTAAGCCGCGCGCTAGAGGCATCATGTTGCAGTGATGCAGCGCGAGGCTATAGACAAGCAGCGGCTACGCACGCCGGGCAGCAGCAGCCCGCAGATGGCGATTACCCGAGCACGAGCGGCGCGGGTTCGCTGCCAGGTATACCATATTATCGCGATGGTGTACCCACAAGTGATGAGGTTGTCGCGGCTCGGGTATTCGCAACATCACGCACGCATACGACCTTCGCCCCACACCCCTACCCTTTCCTCCTGCGCCCACCGCCCAAGGCTGGCTCCGAGGGCCAGCCGCCAACAAGCCCAACAAGTCGATGGAGGACGAGTGGGAGCAGGCGCAGGACAAGTCGGGCGCGCTCGTGTGGCGGAGCAAGATGACGGGTGCGTAGCAGCTGCGCACAGGGGCGTTGCCGCACGCAGCCCTCATACTGTTGCCCGGTCACGGGCCATACCTGGCCTTCACGGCAGCTCACACATGCGCCAAACCCATGGTTCTGGCCGCTCACGAGCCGCCTGCCACACATGCCTCCTCGTGCCGGGGGAGCCGGACGGGTTGCGCCGGCCTGCCCCGCGGGCGCTCTGCCCGTCCAGCGCGGGCGTGCACGGCAAGCGCCGATGGCCCTGGGCTGCAGCCGTGCCGCTGACTACCACAGCATGCATGCAGCTCTTAGCGCGCCAGACGTCTCGCCGCAGCCGTCCCGGCGGTGCCACTCCACAGCGGGCGCGAGGGAGCCCGCCCGCGCTGCGGCGGCCCGCGGCACGCTCACGCCCCGCCCCCCGCCGCAACCCGCGGCCCGCGCATGCAGGCGAGACCACGGTGCCGGGGGCGCCCAAGCCAGACACGTGGATCGAGGTGCGCTGTTGCGGCGGCCCCACACCCACGGCCTAGCGGTAGCCCCGGCCTGCATGGCCCGCAGCCCTCGTACCTTGTATTGTTACTATAGGTACTCTGATGAAAGCGACGATTCAACTTAGACAACCGAGAGACTCATTGATGGCCGCGGGGCTTTTGCCGAGCCGGGCCTCGGCGGTCGGGGAGAGCCGCTAGGGCAACGCACAGCGGCTTCTTCGCCGACGGTGCTCCTGTCGGTTGCCGGCAGGAGGCGCGGTGTCTGCCTTGCGGCTTCATGCTCGCATCGGCGTGCATGCATGCAGCGCGTGCAGCCGCCGGCCCAGCTCGTGCTGCTGTGTAACCTCTGGCTCCCCTCCCTGTGGCCCTGGGCTCGCGCCGTGACAGGTCGTCGACAAGCGCACCGGCCTGATATACTACTGGTGCCGGCGAACGGGTGAGGCTGGGGTAAGGCCTTGCCTGGCCTCAGATCTGCGCATGCGCCGGCGCATATGTGCCGCCGAACATGCTGTCTGCAGCGCTGCCATCGTCATCCCAGCCGGCCCTACTGTTGACCCGGGCTCCGCCTGGCCCCGCTCCCATGGATTCATGTTCCGTGCAGGCGATACGACGGTACTAGGGGAGCCGAAGCCCGGGCCATACGGCCGCAAGGCGCAGTACGACTCGGGCCCTGTGGCGCTTGATGAGGGCCGGGGCGGCGGCGATGGCGGCGGGCCCAGCTTGATGCGGCTGGTGACAAATCCGCTGGTCATGGGCGTGGGGCTGATCGCGATGGCGGGCATAGGGTACGAGCTGCTGTTCCGGGCGTAGGGGGGGCTCAGCGGGGGGTGACCAGGGCACGCGGGGAAGTCGCCAGGGTTCGTGGCCGCTGTCAAAGGCATGTTGCAAGCTAAACTTGCGTGTAAAGGACGTGTTTTACCGAGAACAGGTGTGCATGATATCTGACGACCTTGGTGAGCACGCAGCACAGCCCACAACTCTGCGCGCGCTGACGCGTGGCACACGTTGTTGTCTATACGCCAGTGCTTGAGCGTCGCTCAAGCGAACATGGGGCCCGCGCTCGGCTCGTTGACGGAGGACCAGGCGAAAGTCTATGATCGGCAGCTGCGAGTATGGGGCGTTGAGGTGCAGCGAAGGTAAATCACTTGATCGCGTAGCTCGCTGGCCCCGACTGCTTGCGCATGCTCGATCTCCCGCCCATTCGCGCGCTCGCGCACACGCAGGCTGATGGAAGCAAAAGTCCTTATCATAGGCCTCGGTGGTCTGGCAGCAGAGGTAGGAAGCCCCGCTCTCGTGTTGCCGGCACGCCACCGTTCCCCCGTCTCCCACATGCTCACCATCTTTCCTCCACTCAACACACGCGCCAGATCGCCAAGAACATCGTCCTCGCGGGCGTGGGCACCGTGGCCCTTAGAGACGACACACCCGCCACCTCAGCTGCGCCGGGCAACTTCCTGGTTGCCGCGGAGGCGTCCGCCTCGGGCAAGAGGTGCGCTGCCACCCTCACCTGCTCCTCCCTTGATCCCTTCTTTCAGGCTCTGCAACTTGAATGTTTTGGGCTCCGCAGCCTGAATGGTGCCGATCGTGTGCACGCTGGCTAGCTGCACGCCGTGCGAATCTTCCGCCCCTACTAGCCTCCACGTCCACGCCCGACCTCCCGTCGGCTCTCGCCCTTGCTCCGCCCCTTGTGCCCCCCAGCGTGGCCGAGGCGTCCGCCGCCACCCTCGCGGCCATGAACCCGCTCATGGCGGTGGCCGTGGAGCCGGGGCCGCCCCACGCGGCGGAGCTGCTGGCAGAGGGAGGCGAGGAGGTGGGAGGCGGCGCAAGGGGGATGGCGGCAGCAGGGGCTGCGCTGTTCGCAAACATGCCGCATGCGACAGCCGGGGGCTGGCGGCCGAGCTGGAGCCGGATGCGATTAGGGGGGGTGAGGGGCGGCCGGCGGTCGTGGTGGGGCTGAGGAATGAAGCAGCACGGGGCGACGGGGTGCTGGCCGGTGTGGGGGCCGCCGCATGCGGGGCGGTGCTGCCTTGCGGCGGCGCAGTGCCGTGACAAGAAATGGGGTGCCGGCTGGGCTGGGCGGGCGGGTGGCTTCGGTGCAGCCTAGCGCACCGGCGCTGGGCGGGGCCCAGTGGGCGGGGCCCCAGCGAGGCATCGGTCAGACCAGCGCTAGCGGCGGTTGGCAAAGGTACGGCAAACCACTCTGACTTCCACGCTGCTGCTCCGTGGAAAGCCTCCTTCGCCAGCCCAGACTCCACCCGGCCCTGCGCGGTCAAGTCCAGGCCGTGCCTGCACCACGCCCCATCCCTGCAGCACCTTTCCCCTTGCCTCCCTTCCTTGAGCGCCCGGCTGTACGCGCGCCCCTCCATAGTGGCGTGGCGGAATCCGTGCCCACCCTGCGACCTCCCGCCACTATCCCTCTCCTCCCCATCCCCATCCCCCCAACCTGCTCTACCCCAGGCGCCCGGCTCGCTGCGGGGCCTGGTGCCCCGCTACGATGTGGTGGTGGCCACGGGGCTGCCGCTGGCGCAGGCGGCGGCGCTGGGCGACGTCTGTCGGTCCGCGGGCCGGCAGCTGTTCGTGGGCGAGGTGGTGGGCCCCTCGAGCTACGTGCTCATCGACCTGGGCGCCAGCCACAGCTACACGGTCAAGGTGGGTGCGCCTGTCGCGGTGAGCTGGCGTTGTGTGCGTACCGGTGCGTAACATCGGCGTCGCCACGGGGTGCGGGTGCGTGCCGGCTCCGTTGCGACCCTCGTGCGGACATGTAGCGGTCGGTGTAGCGGCCGGGGCCCAGCAGAGGGATGGGGGCCCGCCCGTTCCGTGCTCCACTGCGTGTTGCTGGCGGTTGCTCGCCAGGCGCCCGCGGCGCGAGCCGCTGCGTGTGCAGGACGGGCCAGCGGCGTGGGGTTTCCGGCCCATTGCTCGGCGGCACGCAAGCAGAGCGCAGGGCGGCCCCATGACGCCCCGTGACGCGGGGTACCCAGGAGCACCAAGGGCTGCGACTGCTGACGTGGCTGCTGGCGCAGGGCCCCGAGCATCCCCGTGCCGTGCCGCAGCGCCCTTGCAGCGCCCCGCGCCCGCCCCTGCCGGGCTGTTGGTCTGGTGGCGACACGCGCCCACATGGGCACGGCACGCTTCACGTCGACGTGCCAAATTCCTCGCCCGGGCGCCTTCGCCTTTCCCTTGCCCCTGCTCAGGGCGAGGCGGGCGAGAAAGAGGTATCATACGGCAGCATCCGTGACGTACTGGCCGCCGACCTGTCCCCCTTCAACAAGCGCACGCACCCGCTCTACCTCGTGTTGCGAGGTGCGGCACGCCGCGCGTCGCCGTACGTCGCCATACGTCGCCGTACACCGCTGTAGGGATGAAGCATGGCGGCTGATGCTTTTCCCAGCGCCGACACGACTCCCTTGGGGCCCCGCTGCAACAGCTCAACACCGCCCCGCTGCACGGGCACAGCTCGCCACCGCCGCTGCGCCGTCGCCTGGCGTCACCGCACCCAGTGCCCGTCCCAGCAGCTCCATCTGGTTGTGTATTGTGTTGGTTGATTCGTTCGCTGCTCCCTCAATACGTTCCGGCCACTCCATCACCTGGCTCTCGCTCCGCCGCACCGACCCTATTGCCGCCCGCTACGCAGCGATGTGGGACTCGGAGCAGGCGTCCGGCCGGCAACCCGCCGGCGCAGCAGACGTGCCCGCCGTGCGCGCCGCCGCCGAGGCGCTGGCGCTCCGCACCGCCGCCGGCAAGGGCGCGGCGTCGGGCGCCGCGGCTGCGGCCGCGCTGCTGCCCGATGGCCTGCTCGAGGGCTTCGTGTGCGACGGCTGCCCGGGCCCCACGGGCACCTCCGAGGGGTGCGCTGACGGCGCGACGGTGGCGCTGGGCGAGCTGGCGCCGGTGTGCGCGGTGGTGGGCGGCGTGGTGGCCAACAACGTGTTGCGAGCGGTGTCGCGAGTGGGCGCACCGCTGCGCAACATGTTCCTCTACAGCTTCCTGGTGCGGGACGGGCTGGGCGTGGAGGAGTGCTTTATGTGAGCGGGGGCAGAGTGGAATTGTGGGGTCGGCCGCTCGGGGTCGGGCGCCGCGTGGCGCGGCAGGAGCCGGCGTGAGGTGGGCGTGAGGTGGGCTCGCGCCAGCGTTGATGGCAGCATTGGCGGGCGCGCGGACGGCAGCAGCGGTCCCGCCCACTGCGGTGGCGCCGGGGCCGTGGCGCGGTCAGCTGTAGCTGCAGGCGGCTCGGCATGGACGTTTGCTGCTGCGCGCTCCGTGCTTGCTTGCAGCCTGCAGGGCGGCTTCCGTGCAAGAGAGGGGTGCGTGCAGGCTGCGGCCGGGCGCACGGCGCGGAGGCGGCTGTGGTTGTCAGGCGTGCGGGAGCGTCGCGAGGAGGGCAGGGGCGGGGCGGGGGCTGACGAGCCTGGATGGGCCAGGAGCGCGGCAGGGAGGGAGCGCGCGGGCGGCGTTGCGGGGGCAGGGACGGCGGCAGACAGGCTTTCACAGACCTTCCTCTGGAGGTGAAGTGTGGGGGGCGCTGGCAGGCGCTCGGGCGCAGCGGGTCGGCACGACGGCCGGGCCCGAGGCGAGGGCCGGCTGGCTGCGCGCGCGACGTGGGCGCGACATGCCTGTCGCGCACAAGCAGCGATGTAAAGCACGGCAGGTCGGTTTTGGTGCACCCCTTGCATGCTGACGCGAAATTAGGAGCCCCGAGGCAGGGGAGCGGCGGCGGTAGGCTCCTCAGGCGACTGAGGCCGCCACCCGGGGTCCGGCATGCGACGGAAGCGCCGCGGCGATGCGTGACGACGCATGCTGCGATGTGAGCGGGACGGGCAGAGGCATGGGGCCGAAGCTGGGCGGTTAAGCGCCCGACCGGTTGCCTGAAGTGGCAACGGCTGAGGAGCGGCTGAGGTGGCGGACCTGGGTGGACCCAGTTCCCAGAATGGCCGGGTGCCGCTGAGATATGTCACGTCCAGAGAAGCGAGGCCAGTGAAGTTCCCCCCTGAGCGAGCCGCTACGCGGCGTGCTTGCGCGCGCGTCGTTGACCAGTGCCCGAGGAAGATGACAGCACACACGCAACACAGCACGCAGCGCTCGCAAATCTACACACACAGCCAGGCGTTTCGCTGCGATTGGGAGAGTTGACCGGCGCACGCAGTACGTGAGGAGGAATTTAGCAGTGCGAGTGCGGGCAGGGGTGAAAGCGCGCGGTCGCGAATTCGCATTGTCGGGCCGTTGTCGGGCAATACATAAGAAATGCCGTAAGGCAGCGTACGGCGACAGCCCGACTCTACAAGTGTTCACACGAAGAGTAAGCAGAGCACGTGCCGGCAAGGCAGTCTGTCGCGTGTCCGACGCTTGAGCGCTGTCCCGTCCCCCAGCGCTGGCCGGTGCGACAGCGACAGCTGGCCTGGTCTGGCCGGCCAGCGGCTTCGTTCGTGAGGTTCGTGCGGCAAGGCCGCAGCTGGCCGCTGCCTTTGCAGGACAGCAGGTCACACGGCTGAGCAGCCGCACTAGAGCTCAGCAGCTAATGCCTAAGCAGGACGGCGCCAGAGGCCCCCTGTAGTAGGAGTACCTGCTACAAGCAAGAGGTCTCTCGAGATGCTCCACGGAGCCACGGGAGTAGTATATGTTGTGTGTGGTGTGGCACCTGCCACACACCCCACCTGCCCTGCGCTGTGATCGCAACCAGGGGAGATCTCCCCTGATCGCAACACAACCCCCAACCCAAGCAGCGCGGCTTGTCCCAAGTTCCGGGCCCGAGTGCCGGGCTCTCGGCAGCGCCGGAAACTGATACCCCCGGTCTAGTTTTGAAGTCTCCGGGCTGCAAGTACTGACGGCTGTCTAAGGTACCCTTGTCTGACTTCCACGCGTATTCTTCGGTGAAAACCCCACGCCGCTGACGCCGGAGGCGCCACCCCATCTGGACCCTTCACAGTGCATGTCTGACGCCCGCGCCCCCGCAGCCGCCCCATCGGGCAACGCCAGCAAAGTTTGAGCAGATTGCTCAGTGGATGACTCGTCTCTTGTGACGCTGCCGCAGGCGAGGCGCGGCATGTATTGAGTCGCCCCGCCGTTTCCCTGCGCCGCGATGTGAGACTGCGGGCAGGCCCGCCCGCTGCATGGCCTTCGCCCACCCGTGAGCAGGGCCCAGGCGGGCCCTGGGCTATATATAAAAGCGCTGGTATATATAGGTAGGCAGAAGAACGCGTGCCAAGGGCTCAACTGGGAATGGGTCCGTGCCAAGGGGCCGATTTCCCCTCCCCTCCTGCCCGTGAGCGCCGCCGCCGAGGCGCTGGCACCGCCGCTGCCGCCGGCACCGCCGCCGGCAGGGGCGCGGCCTGAGGTGCCGCGGCTGCGGCCGCGCTGCTGCCCCACGGCCTGCTCGAGGGCTTCGTGCGACCCTTCGTCGCATCCCACTGGCACCTCGGAGGGCTCCGCTGGCGTTCCTCTACAGCTTCCTGGCGCGGGACGGGCTGGGCGTGGAGGAATGCTTCATGTGAGCGGGGGCAGAGTGGAAC
>BDDC01000282.1:0-11775 GCA_001662425.1 Chlamydomonas sphaeroides | reverse complement strand
TCGGGGTCGGGCGCCGCGTGGCGCGGCAGGAGCCGGCGTGAGGTGGGCGTGAGGTGGGCTCGCGCCAGTTGGGGCGGGGCGCTCGGAGCGCTTGGGACCATGGGGCGCGGCTCTTCTCTTGTGGAGGCGCCGACGAAATTTGAGGGGTCAAGGGCAATGGGTGCAGGCAAGGGTCGTGGACTAGGCGGGTGGGGATGGATGTTCCCAAACATAGTGTCCTTGGGGACGGCGGAACTCCAGGCGGGGCGGGGTCCGCATGGAGCAGCCTTCTGGTGCACTTGCGAGGCGTGGTCGCTGGCGTGTCGCGCGCTCATTTCTAAGCCTGATAGGCGCAGAGCGCGCGCGCGGTGCGGCTTACGGGGATAGGAAGCGGAAGAGGGCGCGGGCGGCGCCTCCTGGGCGGGCGTGAGCGAAGCCGCGGCAGGGTGGGGGCGAGGGGCAGGGTTTCCGAATTTGAACCGGAGTGGTAGTCAAGGACTGGGGCAGGGTTGCGGGAGGAGAGGTGCCTGTGCCGGCAGGTGGGCGGGGGCAAGGCAGGCAGGTGTATGATAAGCTAGAACGAAGTCAAAGAAGGCATATCTGTAACCTGCGAAAACGGGAATTCATTGATATCTCCTGCGTAGTCTGGGATGAAAGGTGACGGCAGGCAGGCCACAAGGCCGAAGACAGGAGTGCTGTACTTTGGCCTTTCTTGCGGACGGGCGGGCCGGCGTGTCCCGCGCCCTGGGGAGGGTTGCGGCATGTGTCCCTCGTGTGTTCATGTGCTCATGTGAAGGCAACGGAGAGTAACACGCTCCGCGCGGCACACCCTGAGTCCGTGTTGTGACGCGTTGCTTGTGCGTTGCAGGCAGGCGGTGCGTGTAGGTGCGCTAGCGCCTTGCACGCGCAGGAGGGCCCCTGGCGATATTGGCATGCACCGGGGCAGCTTACTACAAGCTAGAACGAAGGCAGCTGTATGACGCGATAGGGCCTGAAAGGGTGCACTCTTTGGGGGTGCGCCGAGGCTGCGGGACCCAGGGGAACCCTGAAGTGCAGCGCTTGGGCGGGCCACAGGAACCAGGGCGACGTTGGGGCATGCTGGCTCTGCCAGCTCAGGGCGTGCTGCCTCGTGTGGCCGGGCTCGGCTGCCGAATAAGCACACGTCCTGCGGCTGAGACAGGGCGCCGCTGCTTTGTGAGCTGTACGAAGTCGCCACAGGTTGTTGCTTGACTTAAACTGCTGAACTGAACCCGCTTCCCGTTGATAACTTAAAACCTCCCCGGCTGCGCATGGGTGCATGGCCCGCCCCAAAAAGAGGCCACCCTGACCAGACGCAAACAGTCGGTTATTATGCTGTTGTCGCCGGGGTATCTTAGATAACTGGAAACGCGGTGCGGCTATAACCGCGAAGCGTCCGAAGGAAAGTGCTGCGCTGAGCTGCGGCGTTCTGCGTGGGCGGCGTCACAGGCAAGTGCCTGCAAGTACCGCAGGATGACATGCAGTCGCACAGGGGGGACCCCCTTCAGTCGCAGAAGTCTGACACCCCCTGATGTCGAGCTGTACCGAGGTTCGGACATGAACAGCAGCGCTATGGACCGCGACCCTTCGCGACCTTATGGAAAGCCACCGCAAGTGCGAGCTCTCACGAATTTGCGACCGGCATGTGACGTCGGTCGGCAGAAGGTGGTATGCCGTACTGAAGCCGCTCAACCTGAAACGTTTGTTAGGGTGCATCAAAGGCTAATTCCCTTGCGTGGCGTCCCCGTCCAGTCCAAGGCGCGACTCATGACACGGCGTCAACGGCGTCAGCACTCAGCAGGCCGGCGCCGCAGTGCCTGGTTTCGATATCTGCAATATAGAACTCATCGTCCTATACTTGACCAGACCTCACGGGAGCACTCGCATGACGTGGGGAAGCCTGAGCAGGCTTTTCAAAACGGTCATTCCTTCCTATAGAGGCGTTGCACAGCACACCTAGAGCTCAACACCCATACTGTGACAGGCATTATGCCTAGCAGAGCTTGTTTGTGCTCGTTTCCTGCTGACAACCCCACTCGAGCAGTTGCGAGCAGCGCCGCGAGTGGTCTGCCTCCCGCGTCGGAGCCATGCTCCTAGCAACGCATACGTGAGCGCTCGCAGACCAGCGTGGTTACGTGTTTCCCCAAGGCTTGCAGTGGTGCGAGCCGTGGACGCCTGCTACCTGCTTTCTGGGGAGGCAGCGGGCCTTCTTACGAGACAGCCTTTCACTGACAACGGCCAAGTCCAAGATTCGCCGGGTCTGGTCGGAGCTTACATCCTGCGCTGAACAATGCGGGCCGGCGCAATGTTGTTGGTCGCGCCTGATGACGCAAGCCTTAACAGGTAAGCCCCGAGACGCTCAGAAGAGGCTAGATTCAGGCTACTCGACTAAGCAATGGCGCCCAACGCCTCGGCCGGTCTTCCCTGGTGCTTGGCACGACCGCCAGCCGCCATTAGTTGATTATGGATGGTCTCAAGACGCTTGTGTGACGCGCGCGCTGGTGTATGATGAGCACGCAGCTTTCGTAGTGTGTTGCACGCTAGTTCCCACTCCACCAGCGCGCAGTCAAGTAGCAGTCGATGCTATGCAGCAAGCCTCGACGGCGGAGCCGCTCGTCCTGGTCAGATTTCGTGTCAACGCGCACGTCCCCCTCGCCTCTCGCAGGCCCTTTGCCGCATAATGGTATGTATGGACGAATATCGGGCCTGTGAGACAGATGGCGTTGAGCAGGTGGGCAGCTCGGGCGGGGCTAGCCGGCCGAGCCTTGTCGGCCACCTCCCCCTGCACTGGCTCCGAGCCGCTCAAGAAGTCGCCGCTCGAGCCGTCTGCGCCGGGCTCCCCATGTTGCGTTAGCTCGTTTCCTTCTGGCTAGGGGAATGCGCGCGTCGACACGTTGTGAGAGCCAAGCCCGGCGCGGGCCGTCTTTAGCAGCCCGGTGGGCGTCGTAGCTGAACGCGGTGTCTGCCGTGCCTCTGCTGTCAGCGCTCTGGCGGACATCACCCTAACATTGCAGCTTCACCGGCACGCACCTCCACCCTGGCGCCCGCCCGCTGCCTCCAACTGTGCGCAACGTCCGTGCGCCGCCCGCTCCCCGCGCCCTATGCAGCACCCCACGCTCGCCGCCATCGACCGCGCCATCGCCCAGGCCGTCGACGGCGACCCAGGCATGCTCGGCGCGCTGCAGCAGGCGCGCGGGCTGTTCTGGTCCGACGCCGGCGCAGCGCAGCGCCTGCTCGATGACATCCTGAACGCCGAGGTCCTGCTGGGCATCGGCCGCGTGCCGCCGCCCTCGCGCAACAGTGAGGGGCGTACTAGCAGCACCAGCAGCGCCGGAGGGTCCGGCGCGGCCGGCAGCGGCGACGCGGTGGACGGCCGCAGCCGGCGCGGCGCCAAGCTCGGCGACTGGCAGGGCCTGCTATGCGACCTGCTGTCGCGGCGCCGTGGCGACCTGGCAGGCATGCGGCAGACGCTGTCCGAGGCGCTGCGGCTGTCGCAGCAGAGCCTGCTGGCGCGCTCCACCATTGTGCCGCTGGAGCTGCAGCGGCTGCAGACGAGTGCGCGGACCTGCTCACAGCTGCAGGTTAGCAGGGTAGGGGCGGCGCCGGAGGCGCGATGGGGCACCCATCACCGGCCAGCCGAAACCGTTTACCCACACCCCCGACCCACATCGTCTTTCCTGCCGGCCGAGGACTTTCCTCAAGTCCGCAACTGCGTTTCTTCCTGTCCTGCGGTCCCACATCTCCTTGCCTCTGGTACCCACATCCCCTGGCCTCCTCGACCCACATCGCCATGTCCCCCCAGGATGACATTCGTGGCTTCGTGCGCCAGTTCACTGCGCCGCTCTTCCGCGCCTGCACGAAGTGTGGCGGCCGGCGCCTGGTGCGCGCCAACCCCGCGCCGCCGCCCAACCGCTTCTCCTGCGGCCACTCGAGCTGCATCTTCCCGGTGCGCGCCTGCAAGCCGGGCGGCTGGGATGAGCGAGAGGACTACGAGGCGCTGTTCCCAACGGCGCTGCTGGAGCTGGCGACGCCGCCAGGCGCCGCCGGGGCGGGGCACTGCGCAACTGGAGGGTCGGCAATCCAAACACGGCGCCTGCGACGGCTAGAGGAGGTGAGCGCGGGCGCGCCTGGTATGTCACGGGCTTGACAGTGGAGGTGCGAGCGGGCTCATGTGACCCGTGGGAGCGGACCGACAGAATTGTCCGGAGCTCTCTTGCCGACCTGCCCCTGCCTGCTGCGTACCCCATGTCCGCCACGCCCGCAGCTGGCCGCCTCGGAAGCGCCCGTGGCTCCGCAGCGCGGCGGCTCGCCCGGGCGCAGCGACTCGGTAAGCCAGGTGGGCTGCAGCCGAGGCGTTTGGCCAGAGCCGCAGCGCCTCGCGGACCACGGCTCACGACCCCCCGTCGCCCCTTTCCGTGCCCATTGGCGAACCCCAGCCGGCGCGGCTTTTGAACAAGCGCGGCGCTGCCACCGGCGCGGGCGCGTCTGCGCGCAACGGCGCCGCCGCGGCTGTGTCTCGGCCGGGCGCCGCACGGCTGGACCATGGCGGCTGGACGGAGGACGACGATGACGTCCTCATTGGACCACCCGGCGTTGTGCGGCGAGCCAACGACGTCCCCTGTGAGCGCTGGGCCGGGAGCCCGGAGAACCCTCCCTACTCCCTTCCGCCTGGAGTGCTCCCTTGCGGCATGCCATGTGCCCTGACGCTGCCCTGTCCACGCCGCCTGCCGCACCCCGCCCGCAGGCATGCTGGTCGACGAAGTGCTCGCGCCCGGCTTCAGCCTGCAGCGCCTGCGGCCCGGCGCGCCGCTGGACCTGAGCCAGGGCCTGGGCCTGGACCTCCAGGCGGCGGCCAACTGGAGTGCGCACAGCGCGCTGCCGCTGCTGACGCCGCTGCCGAGCAGGTCCTCTGGCTCCATACCGCTGCAGCATTCCCATCCCCACGCCCAGCAGCCCCTCAACGGCCTGGGTGACTGCCGGCAGCTGGACCTGTCGCTCGACCGGCCGCTGTCGTCGCGCGGCAGCGGCTCGCACGCCGGCCCCGCCGGTGTGGCGCCGCGGATGAACCTGCCCAGCGCGCCCGCCGACAGCTCCGCGCCGCTGAAGCTGGTCCGCCTCGGCCTCGGCCACTCCGGTGGTGCGGCGGAGTCGCAAGAGGGGCCGAGCGGCTCGTGCCCCAAGCGTGGCTCCTGGGGCAGCACCGGCGGCAGTCCGTTTCCCGGCGGCGGCGGCGGCGGCGGCGGCGGCAGCCCGCTGCGCGGTGGCGCCGAGGTCCAGGGCGACGAGGCTGCTGCGCTCAGCCTGCAGCACGTGGCCGGCGAGCTGTCGCGGCTGAGGCAGCTGCAGGACCAGCTGGCGGAGCAGCTGGCGGTGCAGAGCGACGTGGGCGGCCGGCTGGCGCTGCTGGCGCTGCAGGAGCAGCTGCTGCAGCAGCAGGCCGAGCTGGTGGCCAAGCAGCGCGGACTTCACCAGCAGCAGCTGAGGCTGCAGCAGGCGCGCGCGGCGCGGGCCGCGGCCGCCGCGGCCGAGCAGCCGCAGGGCGTGGGGGCGCCCCACGCCGTCCTGGACCTGGCCGCTGGAGCGGCGGCGGCGTTCGCCGGGCTTGCGTCCGGCGCTGGGGCCGGGGGCATGAGGGCAGGCGGCGCGCCGCCGGTGCTGCAGCTGCAGCCGCGGCAGGGCGGCGCGGCGGCCGGCGAGAAGCGCCGGCGGGAGGTGGTGATGCTGCCCGACGGTCGGCGCGTTGTGGTGATGCCGATCAGCCCGCAGGTCGACCAGCCGCACACTTTGCAACCGCAGTCGCAGGTTGCGGATGTCCGGGTGGCTCAGCAGCGGTCATCGCAGCTGCAGCAGCCGCAGCCGCAGAGGCATACAGAACCCCTCAACCTCAGCACCCAGCCGGGCAGGGACCGCGCGGCCGACGCTCCCGCCGAGCCGCCTGCCCCGGCCGCGGCCGCGCCGCGTGGCGCCGCAGCGGCAGCCGAGGACGGGCCCTGGGCCGGCGGCAGCGCCGCGCGTGTGGAGGAGCTGGCTTCCCTGGTGCGCCAGCGGCGGCAGGAGGCCGTGGCGGCAGCGCTGCTCAACGCCTCGGACGGCGACGCGGACGCTGACGCGCAGGAGGCCGCCGCCGCGGTCGCGGCGACGCAGGCGAGGAGCTGGGGTGCCGCGCCGGCGCCGCCGCTGGGGCGCTCGGGCGGCATGCCCTTCGTCGACCTGTCCTTGCGGAGCCCCGTCGGCGACGCCGACGAAGCGCTGCACCTACAACCGGCGGCCAAGCGTCGCATGAGCGGCGCCTCTCGCGGCACAGGCGGCGGCGTGGGGCCGCCCGCCTCGTTCGCGTCCTCTCACGGCATGGGCTACTCGACGCACGCCAGCACGCTGCCGCCGTCGCAGTGCGCCTCCCTGGGCTCGGCGGGCACGGGCACAGGCCTGGCGGCGGGCGGCGCCAGCGGGGCGGGTGGCGGCGGCGGCGCGAGGGTGATGCGTTCGCGGGACGGCCGCGTGTTCTTGGTGCAGCCGGTGGCGCCGGGCCAGGTGGGGAGGTTGGGTTTAGGGTTGGGGTTCGTGCCGGGCGCGCCGGCCAGAAGGGCGAGAAGGCCACGGTTTGTGCCGCGCCGCTTGCTGCGCGTATTGACACGACGTGTTGCTCGCCGCCCTCGCGCACTCTGCCACTGCAGCCGGCCACTCCCGCTGACGGCACCGCCACGGCCACGTTCGTTACGACCGCCGCCGCTGCCGACGATACGGCAACGTTCGTCACCGCCGCCGGCGCCGCCAATGGCTGCGACGAGGCGGAAGAGGCCGAAGAGCCGCCATCCGCTCTGCCAACGCGCCAATCGGGCGGGCCCCAGTCGCCGCCGCTGCCGCCGCCGCCGCGCCCCGCCGGCCTGCGCTCGACGCCCGTCGGCTCCCAGTACAGCGGCGGCAGCGGCGGCACCGCCGCCACCGTCACAGGCACGCTCTCCGGCCCCGTCACGGCCACCGGCGCGGGCGCTCGCACCAACACGCACACGACCTCGACCACGTCCTCCGGCTGCCGGCTGGGCAGCGCGGTAGTGGGTGTGATGCCGCTGGGCGTTCGGCCGCTGGCGAGCGGCCCGCGCTCGGCCAGCGCCGGCAGCAGCGGCCGCGGCGTCAAGGTCCGGCGTGTGCTGCTGGAGCCGCTGTCGGCGTCGGTGGAGGAGCTGGGCCTCAACCTCAGGGACCTGCCCACGGTGCGGACGAGCGAGGGTCGGCGCGATGGATGGCTTGCGGACGTTGCCTGCTGTGTTGCTGTGAGGGCCTGTGCTAGCAGGTGTGCGCATGCCGCTGACGGCCTGATGCCTCCGGCCCGGCTGCGCGCCCGGCAGGTCCACACGGGGCCGTCAGTTGTGCTGCAGCCGCCCGCCGGCCACGTCGCTGCCGCGGCGGGCGGCAGGACCAGCTATGTGACCGCGCTCGGCACCGCCGCGCGCCGCGCTGCCAGCGCCGCCACCTCCGTTCACGGGCCCGGCCAGGACGCGGACCTCGATCCGGACGCGGCCTCGCGGCCGCTTTCTGCGCCGGCGCCATCGGCGCCGCTGGCCGCGTCGGCGCCACCGGCCCGTTGCCGAGTGAAGCTGGAGCCGGACGATGAGGCGTGGCAGCAGCACGATGCGGCGGCAGAGGTGCTGGCGCGCCTGGCCGGCAACGCCGCCCCGCTGCCGCAGCCGATGACGGACGGCGAGCTGGCGGCGGCGTCGCCCGAGGTGGCGCGCGCGTACCTGACGGCCGTGCTGCGGCTGGCGGCGGCGCCGCTGCCGCCCGGCTGCGATCCGGCGATGCTGGCGCCGCCGGAGCACGGCGACAAGCCGGCCTTCCTCAGCCACGTACAGGTCGGTGGTGCTGGGGCTCGGACATGGGCCGTGGGCTTCTACAGCCAGCTTAGCCACATCCGCGTGTCCCTTGCCGCCGCCAGCGCCTGTCGCCGTGCCCTGACGCCACGCCCTACTTCGCTCGCCCCCAACCCCCTTCCTCACCCGTAGCTCGAGCAGCCGGTGCGGCCCTGGGCCGCGCACATTGTGCTGCCCGCGTACCCCGCGCCGCCGCCCGCGTCGGCGCCGCCGGGGCCCTACCCGCCGCTGGCGGCGCTGCACCCGGCGCCCGGCGCGCCGCTGCTGCTGCTGTCGGTGTGCGCCGACCTTCCCGCCACGCTTGCCGCCGACACGCCGCTGCCGGGCGTGCTGGCGGCGGTCGACCTTCGGCCGCGCAAGGACATCCCCGTGACCCACATGAAGGTGGGCGCACGGCGCGGGGCGAGGCGGGGCGCTGCTGGAGCTGGCGCGGTGCGGGGTGCAGCGGTGGCCGGCTCCTGCCCGGCTCCTGCCCGGCTCCTGCCCGGCTCCTGCCCGGCACGGCATGCGCTTGTGCGTGTGCGTGTGGGTTTGCGTGTGGGTTTGCGTGTGCGTGTACGTGTGGGTGTGCGTGTGCGTGTGGGCGCATGCCTGTCTTGTGGCCGCCTAACGCAGCCTGCCCTGTCGCCCCCACCCCCCGTGCCGCACCGTAGGGCCGGCCGGTCATGGTGTGGCTTGCTCCGGGCGCGTCTGCGGCGCAGCGCGAGGCGCTGGCCCGGCTGGCCGCGGCCAAGGCGGGGCTGGCCCTGCGGCTGGACGCTCGCCACGAGTTCGTGATGAGTCCGCAGGTGGGGCGCGGAGGCGGGTGCGCGCTGCGCTGGGCGGCAGGAGCAGGCAGTGGCGCAGTCAGGGCGGCCGTTCATGGGCGCGGCCTGCAAGGGCCCGAACCATGCCCCCAAGCCGGAGCCGGGCATGACCCGCCTCGCTGCACCCCGCCTGCCGCTGCTGCCCGCCCCATCGTCCGCAGGAGGTCGACGGCACGCTGCTGCTGGTGGGGGTCGTGCTGCTGAGGGCCCCGCCCGCGTCGGCCGAGTACGCCGGCGGCGGCGGCGGCCAGGCGTGTGACGCGCCCGCGGCCGGCCTGCCAGTCATCAAGCCCGATCCGGAGGAGATGGTGCCGGAGAACCTGGGCGTCGCCCGGCTGTTTTGAGCCGGGTGGCAGGCGGGCACGGCGGTCGCGGAGAATGCGGCACAGGACGCCTGGCGCAAGAGGCGCCCACGAGAGATGCGCGCCCTGTATGGTGTGGGCGCTGCGGGATGAGGCAGGCGCACCTGTGAGAGGGCCGCCGCAGGGATTCACCAGGGCCAGCACGGCGACGCGACGCGTGCGGGCGCGGCAGCCCTACGCGGCTGGGATGATTAGCGCGGTGGGCAGACGTGCACGGCGGGGGCCGGCGCCACGGGGGAGGAGCTGGCAGCACTCTCGACGAATCACGACTTTCGCATACAAGTATCACTGGACTGCGGGGGGGATACACAACATGCTGGCATCGCGCTCTCAAGGCCGGGTCGCGCTGCTGCTGCTGCGAGCAGCCGCCGTGACGCCATGCCCACCTTGTCTAGCGCCCTGTCGTTGTACATCCCTATTCTCACGCCATGGCATGGCATGGGGCAACAGGGCTCCCGCCCGGCCCGTCTGCACGGGCTGTGCGCGTCACACGCGCCGCCGGCTGAGGCCACGCGCGGCCGGCACGCGCATGGCGGGCGGCAGGGCGTGTGCCTATGCGCCGTGGCAACAGGCGTCTGTGTGGCACGGCACGGTGTGCCGTGTCGGTTGGGGCTTAGCGAGGCATGTCTGGGATGGCGGCTTCATAGTAGAAGCGTGGACTGCCATGCAGGCTCGATACGCCGCGCGCTCTGCCGTCGGCGTGCACTCCGGGGCATCCGCGATCCATAATGCACGACTGAGGTCTTCGGGGCACAGCGTTCGGCCCGTACGTATGCTACGAGGCCGCGGCGCCGCGTCCCGCTGCTTCCCTGTATAGCGCCGGCTTGCAATGCGGCGCAGGACATGCGAAACGTACATATGAGCTTCGCCGGCTGCAAGGCTGACACGCAAGCCATTGCGTGCCGGCCTGGCGGCCAAGGTGGGGTGGGTCTGGCGAGCCCGGCCCAAACGGACGCGACCCGAGAAGGTGGGCGACCGGGCGCCCGAATGGGGTGGGTGAGGCACGGTGCTACGCGTGCCGGTGGTGTGGCGGTAGGTGGGTGGGTGGTGGCACGCGCTGGCGCCTTTGGGGCCGGCCTCTGCGTGCTCTTGCTGCGTAGCTGGACGGCGGCGGGTCGGCTGGTGTACTCTACTGGCAGGTCTCGGTGGCGATCACGCTGCGGCTGCAGCTGCGTCTCCGATGCATCGTCGACCGGAACGGGCGTGAGAGGGCGCGGGCGGGGGCGCGCCAGGCCGTTGCAAGGCCGGCAGCGGGCTGCGGCGGTAGCGCATGGTGTGGCGGGGGAATACGTGTGTCATGTTGCATGAGCTTGGAAACTGGCGAGAGGCAGCGTTGGTGCGGCTGGGCAACGGTCGACACCGGTGTAGGGGGCGGAGCATGCTGGCGCCGCCCTGGCGGCTTCGGGGGCTCGGGGCCCACGCGCAAGCTACATCAGGCGCGTGCCCCTGCGGGTTGGCTCCGGCGTTGCGGCGTGGCTGCACGTGGGCGTGGCGCTATGACCGAGCGCGGTCTGCCGCCGCAGCATGCCCTCCCGCAGCTGGCACCTGGCACGGCCGAGCGCCTCAGGGTGGCATACGCCGCGGGAGCAGCCGCAGGCGCGCAGTGCCGGCGCGTTGCGTGTCGCGGGAGCTCGGGACGGCGGTGCTCAGGGCAATGGGAGCGTATGTGTGGCCTGGGGGCTGCGGTGGTGACGGTGGCTCGTGCGGGCCGCGTGAGTTGACGTTGGTGCCGTCTGAGGGATTGCAGTACTGGCATTAGGGGAGTGGGACGGGCGGGCCTGCGGCGGCTGAGTCCGGGGCTGGGGCCTGTCGCGATATCGTTTGGCGCTTTGCGCACGGCAGCTGGAGACGACTGCCGGGGTCACCTTTGATGCATTTCAGGGCCGGGGTTATGGCTTGTGTGGCGTGCTGTTGTGCCGTACCGAATGGGAAGACCGTGGCTCATACGGCTCACAGAAAAATAATGGTGCCACAAGGGAGCGCAAAGGTTACCTGTTGGGCGGCAGCATTGCTTGCGGCCCAGGCGAACGGGCACGGCGGCGTGGAGGGGCGGCGATGCATGTGGTGCGTGGTTGCATGGCGGCGCGCCTGTGCACACGCGTGGGAGAACCTCAGCTTTGCCGGTGGTGGTGGTGGGGAGGGCCTGAGAGGCTGGCGAGGCGGTGCGACGACGCGTGTGCGGTTGGATGGGTGTGTGGAGTGTGGTGGATCGCATGCATCATGCCATCAGATTGCTCTCTGGGGTAGCGGCGCTGCTGCCGACACTGCGCAGGCACGAATGCGCTATTACATGCATCTAGGATCTGGTGATACCGTGGGTGTGTGGCCCTCTGCTGCCAGGCAAGCAGACGCGCTTATTTGGGGGCTGTGCCGCGGCCGTTTGTGGCGCGCGATGGCAAGGACGTGGCAGGTGTCGGCTGCCCGGGGGGCGCTAGCTTTCAGGCTCCGTGTGCTGGTTCCGACGGGTATCGATCAGGGTGGCGGCGCGTAGGAGCCACGCCCGCTAGCTAGGCGGGGCGCCGGCGCGTGTTCGCTGGGCGAGGTCGGGGCATGCTTGGGACATGGCGGGTAGGGGCTGTGCTGTCGAGCAGGGCCCATAGTACACAGCTGCTGCAAGATTCGCTCAGTGGCCGCAGCCCCCTGCTCCCCGCCCATGCACGCCGCCGTGCACGGTGCTTTGTCTACAGCCTTACGGATGGACGAGCCAGTTTTGATGAAGTTGATGGCAATCATTTTTCACGT
>BDDC01000281.1:56437-78194 GCA_001662425.1 Chlamydomonas sphaeroides | reverse complement strand
GTGCTCGCGGCTGCAACTCGCCGCACGGGCCCGAGCGGGTGGCGGAACGGACTTCTGCTCCGGGGTGCCTTCAGTGTTAAGGCGGCGCTGGCACGGGGCCACGGCTACATGGGCCCCTCAACAACAGCAAGCTGGATGAGGGAAGGACCAGGGCCCGCTGCGGGGAGAGCCAGAGAGAGCGCGCAGGCAGCTGTGTGCTGTGCCACGTACACGCCCGCACGCCTGCCGCAGCTTCGTTACGTCCGGCCTACAGCCGCCCCAGTACGTGACGCATGTGCCTCGACGTTGCATGTGCCCCGTTATTCCTTTTTCATGTGCCTTGACGGCCTTGCACATGCCCGCTGGCGCGTCCACACGCGACTCTCGCTTCCCGACTCGCTCAAGGGAGGCGGAAGGAGGGGAGGGGAGGCTGGGCGGGACGCAGGGGCGCAGACGCACCCACAACGAACCCACGCACGGCATGACCGTAAGCCGCAACACGTATTCGGCCCTGGCCCCGACCTCGCTTCCTCCCCGTGCCAGACCGTGCCGCAGCCAAGGACGCGGTCACGCGCTCGGAGGCAGTGCTAGGACCTGTGGCTGTGGCTTGTGGGCAGCTCGCGCGCCAATCAGAGCCACTACCTGGTCAAGGTGCACCGCTTGTTTGCTCCCATCCTCCCCACCTCAAGCCGGCTCGGCTCCGTTCTGCCCCGTCCTGCCGTTCTTTGCTCCCGCCAGACCGTGACCTCAATCCACGCCGCTCTGAACATGCTGCTGAGGATGAGGATGCTGTGCCTCCAGCTGCTCGGGGCTGAGCGCCCGGCTGGCTTCGGTCAAGAAACGAAAACTGCGAACGAAGGCACAGTCTCGAAGTGACGATAGGATTTTTATTATTTTGTTTGAGCGTAGAGAGCACATGACAGAACGGAGCGGTGCGCGCGCAGAAAAAAGCGGGCAGGGACTGGGTGGGAGGAGGGGTTCTAGAGGAAGGGAACCGCAGATTTGGCAGGGCAGGAAGCGTGCAGAGCGCGCTGGGAGGGTGGTTCGGTGGTGGGGGTGCACGGCGGTGCGCGTAAGCGCACGGCGCATGCGCAAATGAAGTAGCTGACTGTGTGTTGCTTACACTCGCGAGGAACGCGGTGCGAGGGGCCGTGTGGGGTTCCGCAATCCAGCATTGGTCCCCACAGGGGAACACTCGCTTGGATGGAAGCCCGGCACCAGAGTGCCAAGACCACTGGCACCTTGAGTACTGTGTTACCCGTGCGTAGTCGCCCTGGCGGCGGCGATGGGCCAGGCGGCGATGGGCCGGGCGGCGAAGACGGAGGGGTTGGTAGTGGCCGCGGCCGCAACACAGCTAGAGCGGCAGCAGCGGCGACATGCGTTAAGATATGAGGTCCTGCAGTGGAGGCAGTTTGGGCGGCTATGTCCGGCCCGTGGGGTGAGGGCACGGAGATTCGGTGTGCCCGGGACCCCTCCAAATAGTCCCAGCTATGACCGGATAATCGGATAATGACAGACGGTGTGCGTCTGGTCTGGGCGACCTCTGTTGGGGACGAGCCATGCACCCGTGCGCAGCTGGAACAGGTTTGCTCCCGTCCCGGCCGCCTCGAGCCGGTCTGTCTCCGTTTCCGCGCGTGAGCGAGAGGATGGCGAGTGGGCGAGTTTGCCGAGCGAGTGATGAACCCCAGACAAGTTTCGAGTAGCTTAATGACGCTTAAAGTTGACGCAACGATAGCCGGCCTGTCTGATTTGGCTGCGGGTGCGGATGGAATTCCCCTTACGGCAACAATTCCCCGGCGGTTGGGTATCGTAATCGCGATCAGCAATTCTGCTTGGGTATGGCTGTCCCACAGCTTGTTATGTATGTAATAGCTGAAGCTCGTCATATATTTCTTCCTGAAGTGGAACGAACCTTGAGGCGCACAGGGACAGGTTAATTCTGCCAGGGGAGCCTGGACTCTGCAAGCACGTTATATAGGCTTCAAACGATATGCAAGCATCGCCGGCATACCTCTGACGAGTGACGGTGGAGCGCGAGAAGGTGAGTAGCCTTTTTGCTTACTTGCGCGCGCGCGATGGCGCTGCTTACGTTCGCGCATAGGGCAGTATGTCTGGACGCTCTGCATACTGCTGGTGTGCTGATTAGGGCACGCTACTCCCCGTGCCGCGCAGCAACCCCAGAAGACCAGCGACCAGCGACAGCCACGAACATGGTGTTCGGCCGTCGCCGCAAAGGCGCCAGCGCAGCCCAGGACCCGGCAGCCGTGGTCGAAGCGAACATCAATCAGTTAGCATGCTCTGGTGATGTCGACGAGCTCTCGCTGTCCGGGTGCCCGCCGTTGCCAGCTTCGACGTCATCGGGCCCGACACAGAAGCACCACCGACATCAGCCCTTCCCCCTCCACAAGCACGTCGTCAAGACCCACCTCAAGGTGAGAAAGTGATGGCGGTGTAGCCATGTTCTGGCCAGCCAGGCGACACGACCCTATGCGACCTGCCATCTCGCGTCCAGTCAACCTCGTGCTGCCACCCCTCTCACCCCGATGGGCAGGGCGGCAGCACCGCGGTCGTGCACATGAGCAGCATAGTGGACGCCCCCCACGACGTAATGTTCGAGCTGCTGGCGGACCCGCACCAGCACGTGCACATGTTCACAGCCCTTGAGGTGGGCCGACATGTATGACGTGTGGGGTGGGGCCGTGGGTGGGGCCGTGGGGCCGTGTTGCCCCTGGCGGCCCACACACAGGCCAGGGACCGCAGTGCGGCCCCGAGCGTGGTCCTTTGAGACCCTGCCACCAGCATTGCCGGCCCCCAAACCCCTTCCCTCCCCAACCCCTTCGCCAGTCTGTGGAGGCCGAGCTTGTGTCGGAGGAGGGCCCTGTGCGGCTCTGGCGGCTGGACAGCCGCTCCCGCTGGCGGTTTTTGAGGTTCAGCGGGCTGTGCGTCAGCCGGGTATTGTTCACCACGGATCGCGACAGGGGCACGGTGAGGATGGGGCTGTGGGGCGGACCGGGGTTGGGGACGAGGTCAACGAGGCGGGTCAAGGATCCAGTTGGTCCATGACATCCAGCGTGCCTCCCGCTTTCTGTGCGCTCGCCCTGCCCGTCGCCCGCTCCGCAGGTGTCGTTCGCTCTACGTGAGCCCGGCTTCCTGCGGGCCTACGAGGGAACCTGGACAATTACCGGACCCCATCAGCACGGCAGCCCCAGCCCCAGCCCCGCAGCGGCGGCTGGGCCTGGTAACGGCGCCGGCCCACTCGGCAGCAGCCTCGCCCGTGGCGGCGGCGGCGTCGGCCTCGCGGGCCCCCTGGCCGCCATCCACAACCCCTTCGCTTCGTCACCGCAGCTGCTGCTTCCGGTCCGCACCCCGGCCCCGGCCCCGGCCATGTCGGCGCCTGCCCGCGGGCCCACCAGCATCACTGTGCACAAGACCATATCGCCCAAGCTCGCGCCGCCCTTCCCCATCAACCAGGTGCGACGAGCGATGCATGGCGAGCGCAGCCTTTGGGGGACGAGCCACCTGCTGCGCATTATCCTACAGATATTCCTCCTTTGACTTCGTTCTAGCTTGTAATATCCTCTACCCTGCGCTCCTGCGCCATGTGACCCAGTGAGCCCAACCCGCCCCTCTTGCCACCGGCCCCTCGCTCCCTCATTCCTTCCCTCAGATGCTCAAAGGCCAAGCCGCGGCGCAGGTGCGGCCATGCTCGCTTCGTGGAAGGGTGAAGGGCAGTGGGCGCGCTTGCTTGACGAGCGAGCCGTGCGACCAGCTGGGGGGCGGCCAGCCATGTCGCAAGCGGCGCACCGGACCTGGCATCGCCGCTGAGCCTCCTGCCTTCCCACCCATCAACCCACACACCTGACAACCCCTTGGCCACACCCCAACGAACCCTCAGGTGGAGGATATGCTGCAGGGGCTGCTGCTGGCAACTGCCAGGAGGCTGGAGGAGGAGGGCGGCGACAAAAGCCGTGGGCGGTGACCGAGGCCTGCTTCCGCATACGAGCGTCCCTACGTGCAGCCCCGGCCTTGCCACGCAGCCAGCCCTGCGCCTGCTCGGCGGCCGGCTGGGCTGCGCACGGCTGGGCGCGGACGGTGGGGAGGCAGGGCGAGCGCTGGGCTGGAAAGCCCTTCCTCTCAAACGCGTCTAGGAGGCATGGGCCATACCTCTGCACATGTGCGTGGAAGGTTGCGTTGTTAAGTAAGTGTTAGTTTAATAAATTCCATTACTGGCGGGCACATGCGCGCTTTGTGCAGTGCACGCGGTCGGCCGTGTGTCTGGTGGTATCGCCACCGCCGGGGCGAGGCGAGGCGCGTGTGTGCTGCTGGCGATAAGGTGTGCCGCGGCCCCGACTGGCCGAGGTTGGGCGGAGCCGTTGCCAACGAAGCGCCCGCTCCCGCTATGGTCCTGGAACGGGCAATAAATAATTAATAATACGGTTATAGAACCATCCCGGGTAGAAACCAATCCATACCTGCCCCTGCATGTGTGCTGTGTCCCGGGGAAGTGTCCCATGACATGATCCGGTGTGAAGATATGTACTGCTGTTTGAACTGAACGGGGGGCTGCATGCCTGAACCCAGATGCGGCGAGTTGATGGAGAGCGCTCCTTGGAGCCTTACTTGGGAAGGAACGACGGCGGTGCTCGGCACCTCCGCCCCGCCCGCCCGCCCGCAACTCTCGGGCTAGTCCCTGTTAGCGAATCGCTTTGTGCCTTCTGGCCGCTGTAAGCTCGGTCCAAAGCACACGTGCGAACGCCATTACGCACCACCCAGCGTTGAGCCGGAGGCATGGCCCGGGCCCTGCTACGGCACGAGCGCGTGATCGTGGAGAGCGGCGGTGGGGGCGTACCGCGCAGTGCCCCAGCTCCTTTTGCGTTGACAGACAGCGCCCACGCGTACACGGTGCGCGATAAGGCCTCGCGGCGCCTGGGGCCCTCCCTCCACCGGACGCACCCCACAGCGGGACGGCTAGCACGGGGCCAGGGGCAAGGGCAGTCGCCCGGCAGGCGCCTGCCTCAGTGTCTCGGTGTGCCACACGGCGGCGGCGGCGCGCACGCAGCGGCGTGCTGCCGTGTGCCCCACTCCACACTGCGGCGAGCAGCTTGGAGGTGTTGCAGCAGGCAGCGCACCGGGCCGGGCGGGCACCGGGCAGTGGGACCTGGCGTGGCGCTTGCGCGGCGCTTGGGCCGCCACAACGTGCCGCACGCTTGCGGCATAGGCCAGCGGCCTCACGCAGAGCCGGCGGCCCCATGCCTGGGGCCGCCGAAATGCAGCTCATAAGAAGACTGTGGGGGACGGGTGAACCCCTGTCATCAGCGGCGCAGCCGTCCAGTGTCATGGGACCCGCACGGCGCGTTGCTGCAGGTCACTACTACCCGCCGCAAGCGCCTCGCTGGCATCGCACTCCTGATCTCGCTCGCTGCCGCTGCCTGCGCCACAGCCCACACCTGCAACCCGGCGCTTACTCACCCACAAGCCCCAAGACACGCTGCCAGTTGGCTGCCGGCCAGGACCCGGCCGCAGCTGCCCCACACCCACGATCCGTCGGCAGCGCAGCGCCACGACGCCCAGGTCCAACGCTGCGGACTCGGCCCGGACTCGGACCCGTGCGTGCGCATGCGGCCTCCGGACTGCGCGTGCGCTGCGGCCTTGGGGCCCACAGCCCGTATGGGCGCTGCAGGACTGGTAGACCGCGTTGGGTCGCCCGCACCTGCACCACCAGCCGCGCAGCAGCAAGCCACGCTGCTACTGCTGCACTGGCAGCGCAAGGCGCGGGGCGGGGGCGGGATGAGTGACACGGGCAGCTGCTTGGGGGTTTGCGCAGTTGGCGGCAGCGCCAGGGCGTTCCCTGGGCACAGCGCGGAGCGAAGTCGCAGGGGCGCCATGCCGACATCACACACGGGCAGCCGCTTGTGGGTTGGTACCCTATGTCGGCCCTCTAAAGTTGAACACACATGCACACGGCAGGCGGCACATGAGAGCCCAGCAGCCCCACGCCTGACCCGCTCACCCCCGCTGGGACCTACCGGCGCCGCGCCGCCCACTCGGCATGTTGACAGGGCCTCAGCAGTCCCCGGCCCACAGCCTGGTACGCTTCTCTTGCAACCGCCCAAGGCAACCCCTCACCTCGCTTGACGGACAGCAATCCCCCCATCGCATCGGCTATTGTACAGGTTCTTGACTTCGTCAATTTTAGCAAACTGTCCGCTGCGTGCCAGTCGCCACACTTTACAACCGGAAGCCCGGATCCCTCGCCTCAAGACCAATCAATACCCTCATGCACCTTGAGGCACAATTGCATCGGTGGGATGGTCAACCCAAACGGTCAGCCTCTGGCAACTCTGGCGACGCACAACGGCCTAGGCGCTGGCTCATGCCGTTCGCTCCAGGAGAGGGCCGCGGCTTGCACGCTTGCACAGCACGCACACAGAACACCACGCTAGCAGTGACCCGACGACACTGTGCCACAGCTACGTTGTGGCACGACACACGGGCGCTGAGGCGGGTTTGGCACAGGGGTTGCACGGGGCGGCAAGGTGCCGCAGGGTGCCGCTACGGCAGCACTGCGGTGGTGTGTCTGCAGACTGAAGCGGCTGGCTCGCTGTGCAGGCAGCAGCTTAGATGCAATCAAGGGCAGGAGCCTCCTGATCTGGGGCCTTAAGCCTTCCAACGTGGCAGGGATGCCACGGAAAGCCGGGTCCCGCACCTAAGAACCGCAGGCTGTGTGCGCCATCCACAACCCCCTCCCGTCCCCTGACCTCTGCGCTGGTGGCTTAGCTCACGTCTTATCAAAGTTATCCTGAAGCATGCCTCCTTACCTCGACAGCGTGCTTCCGCGGGTGTCCCCACAAGCCAACCGCCCATGGACGGGCTGGGAGGGGCTGGGCAACCACTTCCACGTGCGCCCGCCAAGTCGGTTGCTCCAGCGTCCAGGTGCCTGCTGCCTGTTGTCGACAAACCATGCCTGCGTATCTGGCGTTCCCCGGGCCCGGTGTCTCGCAGCTGGATGGCAACGAACGGGCAACGGATGGCTCCTGCAGGGGCGGGCATGCAGCAGTCAGTTGGCGTGTCGAGGTACGCAGTGAGCACGGCCGCTGGGCGAAGCATATGAGCAGTTACTGCACGAGCTGGTGGGGTGCCCGCGCTACGCCGACACGCGCCAACTCGCGATTCGGCGCGTGGCAGAGTGTGCCGAGCGGGCTCGAGGTCGCCCGACAGCTTTTTAAGCGTTGCGCGGGCCAACACTATAGTTGCAAATCATATTGATATATTGAGCCCGTTGGTCTCCAGCACACTGTTGCTCTCGTGTCGGTAGTCAAAGCGACAAGCCCTAGTTGCAGGCCTTCGCTTCATCGCTGTGGCCACTATGACCGCGCTGCTCGCCCAACGCTGCAGCCCGTCCATGAGGCCAACAACCACAGCCTCCCGGCCGCGCTGCGCAGTGGTTGTCGCGGGCATCCGGCCAGACTCCCGGCACGCGCCCACGCCCCGCCCCTCCACACCAATCACTCCGGACGAGATGTATGAGCAGGCGCTAGAGCTGGCGCGGTCAGAATGCTTTGACGATGCCAGGTGCGACGTGACGTCAGTCGGCTGTCAAATAGCATGCCGCGCATGCGACCAGCGCCTTTTACGGAACCGCACCGCCCTCGCAGGGAAGCCTTCGAGTCTCTCCTCGCCGGTCAGCCTGGCATGTGAGCTCGCTGCAAGCGGGCAGCGGGGTGGGCGGCAACAAACAGGTTCCAGTTACGCTAGCGCTTCGCCGACACATTATCTCACCGCCCCCTCCCCGCGTTGCCCCTTGTCCGGCTCCTACAGGTGCAAGGCCTGGGTGTCGTGGGCGCAGATGGAGAAGCGCGCCGCGCTGCTAGCGCACCGCTCCAACCACTCGGAGCGCTGGGGCAGGTGCCGGACCGTCTTGCAGCGCGGCCTGACGCTCAACCCACAGTCCTCCTGCCTCATACAGGTGCGCATCGTTGCCCCCGACAAGCGTGCCGCCCGATTCTCTGCATGCCTCTGTGCTGCGCTCTTACTACCCGCACTAACTGTCTGGCCAGGCGGTAGAGACACGAGCCCACTGCACCTCGAGCCGCACCCTCCCCGCCATCCCATACTTCGACCGCTCATCCCGCTTCCCCTCCGCTGCTGCGCCTTACCCCCGCTGCTGCGCCTGGCGCTACCTGGTTCTTCTCGCAGGCTTGGGGCCTGATGGAGCTGCAGCGGGGCAACTGGGGCGCCGCCGTCATGCTGCTGGAGCGCTGCGCGCGGCTGGACAGCAACTGCCTCCCGGTGCTGCGGTGGCAGCAGGTGGAGGTGGCGCGCAAGACGGTGGGGTCACGCGGTCAGCAGCGCCGGGCTGGGGGCGCTTCGGCGGCGCAGGCGCGGCTGTCGTGAGGGGGGCAGGACGTGCGGCCCTGTCGCGTGTGCTGCCGGCGGGGTGCCGGGTGTACCGATGATGAAGCGGATGTAGAGTAGCAGGAGGGACCGGATCGTAGGTAGGCTGGTGTCATGTGGTGCTGGTGTTTGGTGTTCGCTGCCTGCCTTTTCGGCGCAGGCGGGTGGTGTTGTGGATAGCCGGGCGGCCCGGGACCGGACCGGGCAGTGCGGAACTCCGCATCAATTGTGTGCGGTGGCGTGTGGGGGCGCGGTACCCTACAGTATTCTTGGGCTCTTGGTCGATAGGCAACTGAATACAATGGGCGGTCGATCGCGCGCGACCAGCCGTGGTGCTGTGTGTATGGAGGTTCAATTTTCCGTGGCATGCAATAGTACCGATGCCCGGGGCGCTTGTGTATGCCGGTAGGTGGTTTCTATGTGATGGGACGTGATGAGTATGGCGTAGCGCAACAGAACGGAGTGAGCACAAACCCGAGCACATTGGCCGGGAAGCGTGTAAGCACGAGGTACATGCGGCGTCCTGCGCTGCTGCCGTCCTGCCCTGCTGCCGTCCTCCCCTCCTGTATGCCAGTCCATTCCTCTGGTCACCCATGCACCTGTCGTGACTATGGACAAGCCCATCATACAAGAACACATGCACAATAGACGAGTGCCCGCATGTCGCGCAGGCGTTCAGCCAACAGCATCCCTAGCAGGGGGGGGACCAGCGTGAACGTCAGTGAAAGGTACTTGAGACAACCGCCGTAACTGGCAGCCCAGGGACTCTAAGACTAGACCGATATGACTGCTAAGCGTTGGAAGAGATATGTAGTCCAGGGGTAGCTTTAATCAGGAGGCCCTCCTGGCTTGAATGGGGTTTCCCCCAAATCCCCAGCAACCAATTGCTGCGATGGACGCATGGACCGCAACAAAGGGGAAGCCAAGGCACGTAGCATGGGCGTATGGTGGGAGCATCCACTTCCGTTGCGGTGATGCCTATTGTAGCGAGCGCTTTGGCCAAATTTAGGGCGAGAGAGCCGGGAGAAGTTGCGGAGGCGTGGGGGCAGGGTTGGGTTTGTGCCGTGTGCGCGTGGAGCACCGTGTCTACGGCCAGAGCGAGCTCGCAACTTTAGGTTACGGCTCGTAGCATCAGAAACTATTCATTGCACAAGGTCGCTGACCTATTGTTGCGCATTATGGACCCACAAGCAAACGTGTCCTGAGCCAGTCGCCATCGGCATGGGCCCCTCAGACCCACATGATTCGGCGATGGCCCGCGCGACGGCCACTGCTCGTGAGCTGGACCGCATTCGAGCAAAGCGTCACCAGCTGGAGGTAGCAGCTCGGGTGGCTGCTGCAACGCCTCCTAGCCCTATTTTTGAGCCACCACAGGTGCGTTGGCCACGGTGGCGGTGAGGCGGTTGGCAAGGTGCAGCATGTCATGCGTCGCGTTGACCGGGCCTTGCTCGCGCAGGCGCCTCCTCCTCCACCGCCTTCCAGCGCGAACGCGGTTCACAGGAATGCACGCATCAAGACGCAGGCGCGAAAGCTGCTGGACCAGCTGCAGGCGGCGGATACCAGCTTGGGCGACACGCAGTCCAACATGAAGGCAAGCTCGCGCCATCCCGCCGCGCACACGCCCGGCCCCTCGGCTCTCCGGTCACCCACAGCGCATACGTTCACCTCACACCCCAACCTACCACGCGGCCTCGCGCAGATCATGCTGGCCAAGCAGGCGCTCGAGGCCATGGCGGAGAATCAGGCCGCAGCGGCGGCCGAGGCGCAGCAGCGCCGGCTCGAGCAGCTGCGCAGCCAGGTTGAGGAGGCGCACCGGCGACACGCCTTGCAGCACCAGCAGCAACAGCTGCAGCAGCAGCAACACCAGGAGAAGCAGCAGCGGCAGCAGCTGGAGGCCGCCGCGGAGCGGGAGCGGCAGCAGCAGCAGCAGGCCGCGGCGGCGCTGCAGGCGCAGCAGGCGTCGCTGCTGGCGTCGCTGCAGGCGCAGCTGCAGCAGCGCGCCGAGAAGGACAAGGAGCGGGACAAGCAGCGGGAACGCGAGCGCGAGCGGGAGCGGGAACGGGAGCGGGAGCGGGAGAGGCGCCGTCGGTCGGGCGACCGCGACCGGGAACGTGACAGGGACAGGGACCGGAACCGGGACCGAGACCCACGCCGCAGCTCGCCATCGCGGCGCACGCCGTCCGCAGAGGTGCGCACATGCGAGGTCAAAGTCGATAGGATATTCCGAGAGGGGGGCTGGGGGCATGTCGGGTGGCAAGAGGACCAGCCGCGCAGCCCTGGCGTCCTGGGTGGGTCGTGAGCAGTGCGGGGCGGCGGCCGCGAGCCAGCCTGCGCATGACCCGCAGAGGCTCGGGCAGGTCCCTCGACTGAGCAGGCGTGCACGCATGCAGTGTGCATGGTGGGCCAGAGGCCGGGGCAGGCTGCCGCTGTTCGGGGTCTCGCTGCTCGCTGTTTCATCTGGCCCGTCCCTCTGGCCCCGCCCCCACAGCGCGCAAGCGCGCGTTCCGGCCGCCCCGGTTCGCGTGGCAGCGGCGGCGGCGGCCACCATCTGCACCCGCACGAGCACAGCCGTTCCGTGCCACACTACGGCCACGGTCACGAGCGGTACGGACGTCACGACAGCGACGCTACGCACGTGCGCGACACGCGCTCGCGCTCGCCGTACGGCCGCCACGGCGACGCGTATGAGTACGATCACGGCGAGGAGCGCGCGCCGTACGGCGACCCCGAGTACGGCACGGGCCGCTCCTGGGAGGGTGGCTCCCAGGGTCACAGCCAGTACGGGTCCGGGCCCCAGCAGCAGCGATCGGGGCCCGTGCCTGGGTCTGGGCCGGGGCTGGCGCCGTCGCAGCCCGCGACGCCACTGCTTGGAATGGTGACCGCTGAGGCGCTGGGGACGCTGCTGGCTTCCATGCAGCTGCGCGGCCTCAACCTCACCGCCCAACCCGCTGCGCCTCCGCCTCCGCCCGCCGCGGTGGCCGAGCCGCCACCGCCGCAGCCCGAGCGCCGAGCGGTCAGCGCCAGCCGGCGCCGCCGTTCGGCCTCCGCCGGCGGAGGCCGCCGCTCCCCCTATCGCTATGCCGACGGCGCCGCTGACGGCTCGGACGACGACGCCGACGGCGGCGTCGGGGGGCCTGGCGGCGACGGTGAGCAGCAGTACGTGCTGCTGCCCGACGGCACCATTGGCCTGGTGTCGGCCAAGGTCCGACCCGTGACGTTGGACAAGCCGCGGCCCCGGGTCCATGCCGCCGCGCCGCTGCTGGCGACCACCACCGGCGGCGTGCCCGTGGTCGTGATGCCGGCGGCAGCGACGGCGACCGCTACGTCTCAGTTCGTCGACGGAGGGCTAGGCATGGGCATGGGCGGGGGCTCAGCGCCGCCGGCGATGCTGGCGACGCGCGGGCCGTTCGGGTATGGCAGCCCTGGACCGGCGGGCGGCGGCACGGCCGCCATGACGTCGGCGCCGCCGTCGGCGGTGGCACACTCGCCATACGGCGGCGGGCAGCCTCCGTACCACCACACGTACGGACACCACGCGCACGCGCATCCGTATCACCCTCATCCCTACCACAGCTATCCCTCCTCCCCCTACTCGCACCCCAGCGCGCCGCCGCCAGCCCCGCCGCCGCCGCCATCGCACGGCGGTTACGGCTATCCACCACCACCGCCGCACTACATGCCACCGTACAGTCCACCGCCGCCGCCGCCGCCGCCGTACCACGGCGACCCGTACTACTCGTACCGCCAGACGCCGCCGTACCCTTACGGACCATATCCGCACGACCCGTACCATTCGCATCCGTACCATCACTATCCGTACTCGCCGTACCGGCATGACCCTTCGACGCCGCCGCACGGACAGCACCCCTCTGGCCATCCGCCGCCGCCGCCTTCGCCTTCGCCGCCAGGCCAGCAACCGCCGCCGGCCTCCCCGACGGCAGCGACAGCGCCGCCGCCCACGCCCGCTGACTTGCACATTCCGCCGTCAGGCTCGCCGCGTGCCGGCGGCGGCGCCGAGGCCGCAGGCGGCGGCGGCGGCGCGCCTCAGTCTCCCACTTCAACCGAGCAGGTAATCCTGACGAGCAGTGCGTCCCGTCTTGCCGTTGTCTTACCGGCCGTCCCCGGTATTGCAGCGCTCAACCTGTGGCTCTGCTTCACAGGGAAACGGGCATGGTGGTAGCGGTATCTACAGTGGCGCCCGCTACCACCAGCACAGTCGAAGCCACAGCGGCGGCGCCACCCAGCAGGACGTCGCCGGAGCCGCCGCCGCCGCCGCCACCGCAGGCGCGGGGGCGGCAGCAGGGGCTGCAGCGCCCGGACCCGGGCCGGGGCCCGGGCTGGGGGGCCTGCTGGGAACGGCAGGCGGCAGCAGCATCTCCCTGGCGCTTGCGGCCGCGGCAGGCAGCGCGCCGTCCACGGAGCCGCCGTCGCTGCGGGAGAGCCTGCAGGGCCTGGTGAGGAGGTGGCAATGAAGGGGGGGGGGGCAGGGTGTCGGCGGGCGCCGGGGCTTGGGTTTAGGGTTTTAGGGTTTTAGGCTGGGCGATGGCCGCGGCGGGCGGGGGAGCGGATGGCAGTTCCGCAACACGCGCTCGCTGTTGCGCCCTTGCCCCACTCGTCGGTTGTTTTACATCCATCCTACACCCATCCTACCAGCCGCACGCCGCCAGAGCCACCACGACTCGGCCGCTCTTCCTGCCGAACCGAACCCGCCAGCTTGGCCCTTACCCCTGCTTCCCTGTCTCCCTCCCCATTTCCCTTGCGCCCGCAGGACAGCCCCGCGTCCTTCCGCGACATGCCCCGCTCCGTCACTGCCGCCAGCGCCAGCCCCCTCTCGCCGCTGCGCTACGCCAGCGGAAACGTCGACTCCCCCACCGCCGGCATACTCGGCGCCGCCGCCGCTGCAGCGGCGGCGGCCGCCGCCACCAGCTCCTACCGCGCCGGCAGCGGCAGCGTTGGTGGCCCCATGGCTGGGGTGCGGTCCGAGTCCAGCATCAGCTCCCTGGGAAGCCTGCACGGAAGGCCCGGCGGAGGCGACGGGGGCCGGTCGCTGTCGCGCGGCGGCAGCGGCCGGGCCGGCGGCGGCGGCGGCGGGCGCGGCGGCGACAGCGACGAGGGGCTGCTCAGGACGCTGGACATGGCGTCGCCGCTGCTGCGGGGCAAGGTGGGGGAGTGCAGCGGCGTCCGTCGTGGGGCGCAGGACCTGCGGATGTGCGTGATTCGGGCCCCTGGCGCTCGGCGCTGCTGGCTTGTCCTGCCCTGATGCCACTCACGCCGCCCCGTGTCGCATGCGCTTGTGTCCGTCCGCTGCCCTCGCAGCTGTCCGAGAGCCCGCCCGAGACGCCCACCAGCCGTAAGCCCAGCGCCAGCAGCCCCGGGCCGGCGCTCGCCGCCGGCGCCGCCTCGACCGCTGCCGCCGTGGATGGCGTCGCGGGCTTGACCAGCCTGTACGGCACCTCCTCGTCGCTGTACAGCACGTACGGCAGCAGCTACGGCGGTTACAGCGGTTACACGGGGTACACGGGGTACGGCGGGCTGGGCTCGCTGGGCATCTCCGGCCTCTCCGGACTGGGCCTCAGCTCCATCCCCGAGCTCTCATCCACCGGCGGCGGCAGCGCCGACGCCAGCGGCGAGGTGGCAGGTGGCGGCGGCGGCAGCACGTCATCGGCGCTGACGGCGGCAATCCTGGATAGCGCCGGCGCGCCAGGTCCCGCGACGGCGCCGGCGGGCTCCTCGGCAGCTGCGGTGCAGGTGCGGTCGTGGCAGGAAACGTGGGTCTGGCGCCTCTTGGGCCGTGGCGGCGGCGGGTGTCCGCAGGTATGGCGCTTGCCGCCAGGGCTGCGCGCTAGCCGTCATGGCAGGGGCTGGTCTAGCGCCGGCTGCACACGCACAATGCGTATGAGCCTCGGCATGACGACTTGGGGAGTTGTGTTGTCAAAGACCTTGCTGTTGCCTGCCTGCCGCCGCCCTCTGCCCTGCCCGCCCATGTCGGTCGCCTCAGGGCCTGCAGCAGCTTGGCTTAGCGCACCTGCACCCCACGGCCGCCGCTGTCGCCGCCGCCGACTCGGCCGCTGCCGCCACCCCGGCCTTGAGCCCCGCTCCAGCACCCGCCGCCGCCGCCGCCGCCGCAACCCCCGCCGCCTCGGCTGCGCTGCCGCAGGCACCGCCGCAGCAACCATCGCCGTCGGCCGCGCCTGCCACGGTCGCCGCACAGGCCAGCCCTGCCACACCAGCTCCCGACACCTCCACACCTGCCCCGGTCCCGGCCCCGGCCGCCTCGACCATGACCTCGGCCTTCGCCACAGCCGCCGCCGCCGCCGCCACCGGCCTGGGCCTGCCGGCCCGCACCTCGTCGCCTTCAGCCGCCGGCCGCCACGTGCCTCCTCCGCCTCCTCTGGCCATCCCCGGCAGCGGAAGCGGCATGGTGCTGACGCCCAGCTCCAGCAGCGTCACCGCCGCACATAGCAGCAGCAGCAACAACTATGGCCCAGGGCCCGGGGCTGGCACGGGGACGTCAACGGCTCAGTTGCACAACCCCATGGGCAGCGGCTTCGGCCCGGGCCGGACGGGCGGCGGCCACAGCAACTCGGGGCTGCCGGCCGGGTCAGCAGGGGGAGGCGCCCACGGGCAGCTGTCGCGTCTGTCGCATGTGTCGGGCATGGCGGAGGAAGCCTACTCGCCGCGGACGCGGTCGCGGTGAGTCGCAAGGGAGGGAGATCAACTCCTCCTGCATCTACCGAGGCCCTTGCGGCCGGCGGCGCAGACCCTTCGCCGGCCGCGCGAGCTGAGGGAGGTGGAGGGGGCCAAGTCCGGGGTTGGGGCCGGCGGGCCCAAGGCAGGGTGGGCTGGCGGCCAGGCCAAGCTCAGCGACGGGCTGTGGAGGCCGCTGCTCCATGCCTGTCTGCGCGGCACCTCGCACTCGAGCTCGGTCGCCCACGCTGCCGTCGCTGCCTGCCCTCGCCCCTCCCCCGCCGCCCGCAGCGTGCAGCTCATGGGCAACGACGACCTGAGCGAGGTGCTGTCGCCCAGGAGCACCACGGGCTCGGCGCGGGACCTGCCGAGCCCGTCGACGCTGCAGGTGGGGCAGGGAGGAGGGGCTTGGGATGCAAACGGGGGCGCGCGAAAAGGGGGTGGGGAAGGGGCAACGAGGCCTCTAGGAGCGGCACCTGTGTGTGCAGGGGCCTGGCGACCACAGTCGCCATAGTCCCAAGCGTCGGCCCGAATCGGAGCCTCTACCCCGCACCCGCACGCCCTGTTGTCCGGGCCTGATGACGCCGCGACGCTGCTGAGCTCGCTGCGTTGTGCGCTACCGTGACTCGTCCCCCCCTCCCCTTGCTCTGCGGACCCTGCCTTGCACCTGGAAGCAGCGCCTGTCCGGAGCTGGCGGCCCTGCACAGCCCAGCCGCTTTTCCATCGGCGGAGCACTCGGTGGTGGCGGTGGCGGCGGCGGCAGCGGCCCCAACAGCGCCGGCGGCAGCGCGCAGACGGCGCCCGGTGGGCTGGCGGCGCCGTGGGGCGTGGCGCCGTCGCTGGGCAGCCCCTCCCGCCCGGCGCCGGCGCCGGAGGGCGAGGTTGACCAGGGGTTTGACCGAGATGGCAGCCTCAGCACACGCAGCGGCAGGTCGGTTGCGTCGGAGCTGCACGGCGGAACCGGACACGGAGCCGGACAGGCACCCGTCGCGGCGGCCGTGGACGCAGCGGCAGCGGTCGCCGCGGCGGCGACGAACAGTGGGGGGCCGCCGTACAATGCGGGGCAAGCGATTCTCGCGGCTCAAGGAGCCGGCGGCGGCGGCGTGGCCGTTGATCGATCAACCGACTCTATCGTGCGGATCGGCAGCCTACAGCGTGGTTCCGGTACGGCTTCGCCCATGGCCGGCGCCGTCGGCGCCTTCAGCCCTTACATGCCGACCGGCGGCAGCACCGGGGCCGGTGGCGGCGGCGGCGGTGGGTTGTCAGGCATCGACTCGCTGGGCTCGCCGCCTAAGGGCTCCCCGAAGGCTGTCGGCGGGGGCGGCAGCGCAGGCGGCAGCGGCACGCCGATGCTCAACCTGCCCTTCGGGCCCAGCGCACTCGGCGGCGCCGGCGGCCTTGGCGGCCCCGTAGCAATGGGCGGTGGCAGCGGCGGCAGCGGCGGCGGTGCCGGCGGCTCGACCGTCATCATCCCTGGCCGCGGCATGGGCGGCGGCGGTGGCGGTGGCGGCGGTGCCAGCGGCGGCGGCGCCTACGGCGGCGTCTCGTTCCGCATAAGCGGGGCCGGCCCCGCGCCGTCGTCGCTGTCGGCGCAGGCCTCCGCCGCGGGCTCCACCGCCGCCTCGCCGCCGCTGTCGCCGCACGCCGCCGCCGCCGCCGCTGGTGGCATGAGCAAGGCCGCCAGCGCGCGCAGCCTGGGCTCCAGCGGCTCCCTCGGCGCTCCCTCGTTCGGCGCCGCCGCCGGCGCCGCCAAGCTCCTGACCCAGGGCCCCGGCAGCAAGAGCGCGCGCTTCCCCGCCTCGTCAGCCGCCGGCGCCGCCGCCGCGCCGACGCCGGTCAAGCGCGCGTCGGCCATCGCGACGCGCGCCGTCACGCGCGGCGGTGAGTTCGACTCTGATGATGACGACCTGGCGCTGCCAGGGCTGGGCGGCTTTGGCGGGGCCAGCATGGGTCGATCGCCGAGCCTGGCGGTGACGCGTGGAGGGTCGGCGGCGGTGCCGCTGCCGGCGCCGGCGCCCATCCGGACCATGGCCAGCGGCCGCCGGGACGACGATGACGAGTTCAACTTCTAGCGGGGTTGGGAGGCAGGCGCTGGGTGTGTGACGTGGGAGGGAATTGCGGTGCACGAAGCGTGCCGAGGCAAGGTTGGCTGGCGGCAAGGGAAGGCCGGGGGTAAGGTCGACGAGTCGTGCGGCTGCTTTAGCGGAGCATTCTTGAGCAGCCAGCCTAGCATGGTGCCGCACTGTTGGGGGCAGCGTATGTGGATGCAGCGGCGGTGGTGCGCCGTGAAGACATGTGCGGATGTGTCGCCGGGTATGGGTGTACTGGCCGTGGCGGTGTTCGCGGACTGCTGGGGCGAGGATGGGGCCGGGGGCTATCGATGGCTTGGGCTTCCGGGATGCTGCCCTACTGCCGGGCTCTTGTCTTGTTCTAACAATGTCCGAGTGCGATATTGAGTGGGGCTCAAAAATGAAACCAGCGTGGAAATCAAGGGCTACAGCTCGCCTACTCTTGCTCCCAGGCTGCCGCGGCGCCCCCCTCTGCACCAAAGCAGCTCATTCATTTACTCAGCGTCTTCAGACCGCCCAGATTGCATCACAGACACGCTTTGCATGTAAGTGCGACTTGTCCTGACCGGTCCGTGACTACTAGAGCGGCCGGAGAACCGGCTAACCGCCGGACCAACCGGAGTGCAGGGCTTCATTTGTCCGTCTCACCGCCGCTGTACGTCTGGGTGTGCGTCATCCTAAGCAGCAGAGGGCTACAGAGTCTGTAGGCTCAGGTGTTTGGCCCCACGGGTTGCCCCTGCGCCTGCCCTCCTGCGCCATGCCACTACACGAGCAGGCTCATGGGAGGTGACGCCCCGGCTCCCCAAACGCTGAGCGTGACCCGCGCTGATACTGTATCGCTGCTACTCAAGTATGGCGTCAATATTACGGTATTCGCCGTCACCTTACAACATCTGCTCCGACCGCTCTTCATATCGTATCGGATGACCTGACTTGCCGCAGCGCCCAACGTGCGTGCGCCCGGTTTTGACGTACAAGCCCCTCAGAACGGCACCGCAGGCCTTCACTTGCATTACGCCGTGAATACCGCCAGCAAGCGGACCGCTTCCTCGAGCGGCTCCGGCGCTGGCTCTTGCGCCCGACTGACCCACAACCCATGCAGCACACAGCACACATGCACGAAGCCGCTATGGCTCAGGCATGACAACGCCCCCGCAGCGCCGGCCGACCGCGGCCCATAACTGCGATGGGCGCGCACCCTCTTAGGAACGCGGCCGCCGGACGGCACTCGCAGACATCGCTGCGCGCGAACCGGGTCAACCCAACATCGCGCCGGCCGGCGGGCGCACGCCGCATCGCAGCCGCCAGTCGGGGCCGTCATTGTTTTGTAGCCCGCGCAAACCACCAGTGTAAATCTTGCAACCAACCGCAAACATTGATGCGCGACGCTACGACAATCCGCATCAACCCGAACCGCAACAGCGCAACGGCTGCGGCCGCTCTGCCGGCACGCGGCGGCCGGCAGCAGCGGCGCCAGCGCAACACAAACCAACACGACAAGTGGTGCCGAGCGCAGCCGCAAGTATGGCTGCGGCGGCATTATAGCAGTTGTTTCTCTCGACGAACGTATGCAAAAGAGGTTTCTGGCTCTAGCAAGGCTCTCCAACCCAGGCGCTAGCTGACGTCGCCGCAGCGCCCTGCTCACCTCGCCACCGCCCTGAGCGTCAATCAGACGAAAGCCCGGCCCTCCGGAGCTCGTAAGGATCCCATGGCGGGGCCGGCCGCCTCACGCGCCACGCGGCAACGCACAGCCTTCGTCCCTCCAAATGGTGGTGCTTGTTGCCGCACCACAATACACCTCTGCATGTAACTACAACACACCTCGCAAAGCCTGCCACAGCAGCAGCCGCTCACCCTAATCCTGCCAACCCCACCGTGCAGTGCCTCCTCGCAGGTCGCCGCTTCTGCCGCCGGCCCGGTGATTGGGCGCGGCCGTGCCTCGCAGGTCGCCGCTCGGGTCTGACCAGTCGCCCGTCTGTCTCTCTCTCTCTCTCTCCCATCCTGCCAGCGCAGCCATCGGTCGCTCTGTTGCTCTCTCCGTGTCTCTCTATGTATGGGAGTTTGCACAGCGTCCGAGGCCGGCCAGCAATCCCGGCTGCCGCAACTAACCGATGGGCGGTACCGCCGGATCGCCTGGCGCTAGCAACCGGCGCCGCCGGCAGCTTACGACAGCGGCGCGCTAGAGCCGAGCGTGTCCGCAGCCGCCACCGCCGCGGCCGCGGCCGTCGCCGCCACGACCGGCGCCGCCGCCGCCAGGCCTTGCCCACTGCCGTCGCCGTCGGCGCCGGCGGCGGCGGCCACCGTCGCCACCAGCGCCGGCCGCTTGCGCGCCGCCGGCTCAGCCGCCGTCGCCGGCGCGGACGCCGCCGCCAGCTCCTTGCGGGCCGCGGCCTTGGTGCCCGCGTTCGCTATCGCGGCGGTGGCTGCGGCGCCGGGCGAGGGTGGGTGGTAGCGGTAGTCGGACCCGCTGCCGTACTCGAGCATGTCGAGCAGGCGCTGGAAGCCGTAGTTCCGCACCACAGGGCGCAGCGGCCGCAGCGCCAGGTACGACAGCGTGTACAGCGCCAGGGCGCCGTAGTGTACGAACCAGCTGACCAGCGTGCGCGGCCCGACCTGGTCGGAAACGGTGGCGGGCGAACGAGGGCACGCGCGATTGGTGGGGCAGCGGGAAACAGGGAAGACGGGCGCGCCAGGCAGCCAGCAGCACCCATGTTGACCGCGCAGCAACTGCATCCTCGCCTCGACACGCCCCAGCGGCCAACGACCGCATCGGCACCCGCTGCTGCCGTCTGCTGCGCTGCTCCGGCGTATGACCGGTATCCCCCAGAGGCTCGACAGCTGCAGCCACGGCCGTATGGCGCCCCAGCGCCGCGGCGCCGCTGCCTCCTGCCCTGACGCAACCCCCGCAGCGCAACACCACACGGCATCCCAAGGGGACCGCGCCCCCCTGGGTCGGCAGCCCCTGCGCCCCACTGCGCCCACCTGCAGCAGCACCCTGCTGACGGAGACGGGGTTAGCGAACATCATGGCCGTCATCGACAGCGACAGCGGCACGAACTGGATCGTGTCCTGCGGGGGAGCGGCAGGGGGCGGCCGGGGCCGGGGGCGAGGGAACACGTGTGGGTTTAGGGGCTGGGGGCACGTGAGGCGTGGGGAAGGGCCGTTTGGGGCCTCGTTATGCAGCGTGCTGATCCACGGCAGCCCCAAGTCTCACCCTCCACCCGAGCCCTCTGCCCCTGCAACCAGGGCCCTATAGGAAGGGCTGCAGCGCCCTGGGCCATCCCCAAGCCCAACAACCGCCTTCTCCGCACGCCCTCGCCCTCCCCAAACCCCAGCCGCTCCCACACACGCTCGCACCTGCAGGAAGGGCCGCAGCACCCGGTCGCCCAGCACCCGCATGACGCCAAAGTTGGTGCCCAGGATCTCATTCACGTGCGTGTACGGCAGCAGCTGCCAGGAGGGCGCGTCCCGGTAGTCGGGCTCGTGCAGCGGCGCGGACCGAGCGGGGGAAGACGAGGAGGCGGAAGACGAGGCGGCGGCGGGCTGCTGCGAGCCCGACTGGCCGCCGAAGCCAGCAGCGGACGCGCCCGCGGCCGAGGCCGAGGCGGCCACGGCGACGCCCTCCTCGTGGAAGTAGTCGGCGGGGTCGGCGGCGCCAGCCGCGAAGCGCGCAGCAGCCATGGCCACGGCCTCGCCGAAAGCCGCGGCCGGGCCGGCGCCGGCGCCGAAGACCAGCATGGGCGCTACGGCCTCGGCCTCGGCCTCCGTGTGGAGGGCCTTGGAGGCGGCGTAGGGCGGCGCGTGGGCGTAGCCGGGCGGGTAGGCGGCCTGGCCCACGCCCAGGCTCATGGAGCGCTGGAAGAGCCACGAGGCGGCGAGCGAGGGCTGGTAGGGGTGCAGCCAGGACAGGTCAGGGCGCAGCAGCTTGTCCTCAGACAGCGCCTGGGGGCGAGGGGAGGAGGGAGGGGAGGGGCATGGCAGAGAGGGTGGCGGCGAGGATGCGCAGTCAGCGGCAGCAGGCGCGTGGGTTCGTGCGTTGGGAGGCGCGGGTAATGCAACTCCCTGGCACCGGCCCCTGACGCCCGTCGCCTCCGGCGCTCCTTCCCCGCACCTGGCCCAACCCCCGGATTCTCCCCTCCCACGGTCCCCTCGCCATTGCCACATCATCCCGCCCCCCGCCACCCTACAGGCCGCACCTGGTCCAGGCCCCGGCTGAGGCGGGGCAGGTGGCGCATCATGGAGCCAAAGCCGCCGAACGACAGCGGCGACTGCGCGGCGCTGGCGTCGCCGATCTGCGCGGGGTAGATTGGCGGAGCAGCGGCCCGAGGCGGGCGTCACACAGGGTCGGCCACCCGCGGGATCCCCTCCCTTCCCGCCCCCAACCACGCCCCGGGCCGTGCGACCAACCATTATTTGCTGGAAACCCGCAACCCCGCAGCCCCTTCCGGCTGCCCTGCCCTTCCAGCTGCCGTGCCCGTTCCGGCTGCCCTGTCCTTCCGGCTGCCGTGCCCTTCCGGCTGCCGTGCCCTTCCGGCTGCCCTGCCCTTCCGGCTGCCCTGCCCTTCCGGCTGCCCTGCCCTTCCGGCTGCCGTGCCCTTCCGGCTGCCGTGTCCTTCCGGCTGCCGTGT
>BDDC01000281.1:23088-49797 GCA_001662425.1 Chlamydomonas sphaeroides | reverse complement strand
GGGGCCAAGGGAGCTTGGGGCCAGGGAGCTTGGGGCCAAGGGAGCTTGGGGCCAGGGAGCTTGGGGCCTGAGGGGTACGTCCCGCCCACCGCACCCCCGCTGCCTGCCTGCCTCCCTCCCAACCTCCATCCCCAGGTCCGCGGCAAGGTGGTGGCGGACCTGGGCTGCGGCCTGGGGCTGGCGGGCATAGCAGCGGCCATGGCGGGTGAGGAAGGCCGCTGTATGCACCGCTGGGAGCTGCCCACGGCGCCAACCGATGAGCCCCAGCAAGCTCAGCACCAGCAAGCTCAGCACCAGCAAGCTCAGCCCCAGCACGTGCGCACGTGACCTTCGTGCCGGTGGTGGTTATCCGGTCAGCTGTAAAAGGGGCTTTCAGGGTTGCCCTGGTTGATTTGCGCCATCCACTGCCAGCTGGGGGCCTCGCTGTGCTCTGGTGCTGCGGGGCTAGCGGCCAAGGCGGCTGGGTTGGCTCGCAGCGCCGTGGCTAGCCAATCCCAGCACAGCCTGGAAGCGTGGCCGAACGGGCGGCGCGTGTCGGGCCCTTCCACTGGCTGTCACCCACAGCTGCGCGCGCGTTGCTGTCTGGCGGCCTGCCCGCACAGCCCTCCCTGCCCGCCCATCACCTGTCGTCGCAGCAGGCCCCTGTCCATCCCTGTCCCGCCGCCGCGCCCGCCCTCCCCCTCAGGCGCCCGCGAGGTGGTGCTGCTGGACCGCGAGCCCCTGGCGCTGCAGTGCGCCCTGCTCAGCGCCGCCGCCACCGGCCTGGGCGCAGCGGGCCTCACCGCAACGCTCGCCTCGCCGCCCGGGCCAGCCGGACCGGTGGCGGTGCGCGTGGCGCCGCTGCCGCGCGGCCAGGTCCCCGAGTGGGGCAGCCTGAGGCTCGCCGGCGATGCCCGCGCCGCCTGGCTGCAGCGCCGACCATCGGGCGCCGCCGACGACGACGAGGCGGAGTGGGCTGAGATGATGGCCCGCGCCGACGGCCTGTACGCGGCGGAGCGCGCGCGGCAGCAGCGCAGCGGCGCGTCGCATGGCCTGCCCTCGCCCAGCTCGTCGGAGGCCGCCGGCGCCGTGCCGCGGCTGCTGCGGTCGCACGTGTTTGACTGGAACGCGCCGCCGAGCATGGCAGAGCTGCTGCCGCCGCCCGCTGCCCCGGCTGGCAGCCCCGACCAGCAGCGGCAGCAGCAGTCGGCGCTGCGGCAGCGGCGGTTCGATGTGGTGCTGGCCTGCGATGTGCTGTACGAGGAGGGCGCGGTGGGGCCCATCTCGGGGCTGCTGCCATCGCTGCTGGAGCGCATCGGCGGGCGGCTGCTGCTGGCGGACCCGCCCAACCGCACGGTGCGTGGCAGCGGTTGGGGGCCGGGGGGCGAGGAGGGCTGAGGGCTGGGGGCCCGCGGCTGAGGGCTGGGGAGGGGCGTGGCGGATGGGGGGAAAGGGCGGACGCAGGTGAAGGGCCGCGGCGCGATGCAGCGCGATGACGTGTGAGGGGGGCTGGCTGCTGGGGGTTTTGGTGCGTGCGGCACAGCAGGTCAGTCCTGGCGGGCGTACCTACCGCTCCCTCCGCTCCCACCGCTCCCTCCGCTCCCTACCGCTCCCTCCCGCTCCCTCCGCTCCCTCCCCCAGGCCCACAACCGTGCTCGCTTCCTGGAGGAGCTGCGCGGCGGGCCCCTGAAGCTGGCGGTGGAGGAGTGCAGCACACAGCACTGCGAGGTGCGGGGGCGGGGCGGAGCGGGGCGGGAGGGGGGGGCCAGGGCGGCAGGCTGGAGTCTGGAGAGCCATGCGATCCGGTCCTGGGCCAGGTATCCCTCCGCCTCCGGGCTGCGGGTTGCCATGCTGTCGGCCAGCCTCGCGCATCCTACCGCCCACCGCGCCTCTTCCTCCTTACCTTCCCTCCCCGCCTTACCTTGACCTGAACAGGTGTCGATGCTGGACAACGAGATGGCGGGCGGCTTGGGGCCCCAGGCGGTGCCGGTGCAGTTCATGTCCCTGCGCAGCGGCGTGAGCGGCAGCACGGTGGGGCTCAAGGTGTAGGGGAGGGGAGGGCGGGCGGCGGCTGGGAGGCCAGCCGCGGCGTGGAGTGGGCCTTGCAGCAGCATGTGGTGTGAGCAGGTGAGGGGCAGCACTGGGTCGGACAGCGAGGCTTGTGTTCCTGTCTTGAGGTGTGGCCACGGATGTTGTCCCTGTCAATGAATGAGTGCAGCGATGGCCACACGCTGGGGTGGAGACGTTGGGCGGGCTGGTCGTCATCATGGGCGGGCCGCTGGTGGTGGCAGGAGATGCAGCAGCTTCATGCGTGGATGGAACTGGAGGGTGTGGTGCCGCCATGGTACCTATCGGTGGCACACGACTGGTCATGGTCATGATGGGGGTCGCATTATCTGTGAGCGAGAATTCACACTGGGCACTGCAGCGGCGTGCTCATGCAGGGGAGCGCTGGTTCCGTGGCCGAGAGAGGTGAAGGGCTCATCGCTGCGGCACCGTTGCATGCGCGCCATCCAGGTGTGGATGGGGTTGCGGGCGCGCAATCTTGGCATGGTGGTGATGCGGTCGCAGGCCTAGTTAGAGTAGGGAGTCAGGGTTGAAAGCAGAGGCTGACGTTGTTGCGGTGCACTCAAATGCGCTGGCAGCTGACACGCACGTGGCTGGGCACCGAGCCTTGCTTGTGACGAGTGAAAGAAATGAAGGGCTGGCGGCTGGGCGACATGTTTAACTTGCTCTGTGCACGGTGGGTTTGACGCATGGGGGCCTGGTCCATAGGGGCAGAAGGCACCTTGAAGTCATCAGCCATGGGCAGGAACGAAGGAGATCGTTGTCATGGCAGTGGCGGGTTCAAACGTCCGAAACCCGCCTAGCCTGTGCCTTGCACTCAAGGCACTGCGTGTAAGCTGCGTCCTAGCTTGAGCAACCACGGCCCCAACCAATGACACCCCACCTTCTCACGCACCATCCGCCCGTGGTGGTCGAATGCCCAGTAATGATGTGTGCAACGGCACATGCACCTCGCACACCCTCCGCAAGCTATCATTGTACCCCTGGCTTCGCTTTAGTTTTCCATCATCACCATTTTATAAGCCAAGTCAACACAAGCAGCCGCAGCCGCTGCAAAACGCAGAAAGCCAGCAGTCTAGAGTCCACTTATGCCGGGCCCCTACGCGCTAGTTTAAATGCATTGTCTATGCTGTGAATGAAGTAATGCCAGGCATTCCCAACACGCAGCCAGCCCGCGCCCCCGCAGCCCCTCCCCGCTCCCACAGCAGCCTCTGCCCGCAGCTAGGACAGCAGCAGTGCGGCCGTTCTTGGGCAAGGTGCTAGCCGACAGCGATGGAGCCCCCATCACACGCATCCGGGTTGGCGAAGGCGCCCGTGCCCGCGTGTTTGCGCCGCACCGCGCGCTGATGGCGGCCCAATCGGCCAAACTAGGGGTAATGGGGCACTACTACATACAGCTGGCGCCGGAAAGCAACCTTGAGGCGGTGCTGCCCGACGCCGACCCCGACGCCTTCGCTTGCCTGCTGGAATGCATGTAAGCAAATGCCGCCGGCGCAGCCCTGCCCGAGCTGCCGGCACCGCTGATTCGGCCGGCGGTGGTGCTTGCGGCGCGGCTTGAGCTGGCGCCGGCTTCTTCAGGAGCGGCTGCTGGCGGCCGTGACGCCCGCGAGCGTGGTGTCGGACCTGGCGCTACTGCCGGTGCTCAAGGCGCGCTTCCTGGCGTGGCGCAAGGAGGCGAACTGGAGCGCGGCGGAGGAGCTGGCGGTGCGCGGCGGCTCCGAAGCTGGCGGCGGAGCTAATGAGGGCGCTGGCGCGTGCCGCGTAGCGTGCGGTGGGTGACCCGGTTTGGGGGGCCTTACTTGGATGCACCCAGGGGCGAGTTAATGATAAGCTAGTTGCAACCGGGCGCGCTGCACATTACACCTTGCGCAGTCCGGTGACCGCTCCCTCGTCTCGGGTGCCGGCCTCTATCTCCGGTCGGCCTGGCGTCGCCACACGTACGCAGGTCCCACTGCCTGCGCCGTCCCCACTCCTTCCCAGGCGCCCGCATGCATGCCCCCTCAGAGGCTAGGACCCCGGCATGTACGGCACATGCACGAGGGCGCACGCACGTGCGGCCGCTGCACTGGCCTGCGCCCGCGGCGCCATCGCCGTGCGCACTTTCTACGCTGTTCCATCTATCCCTGTCGCTGCAGCAGCCGCGGGGCTGGGACGCTCGCTCGCACGGGCGGCGGCAGCACGCACCAGGCCCTGCAGCTGCAGCGGCCCGCCGGCCGGCGCGGCGGCGCGGAGCGGCGTGCGTGCACGCTAAGGCCGCGCCACCACTGCGAACTCAGCCCAGCGGTTGACGGAGGCAGGGGCTGGCGGCCCGGCTGCGGAAGGGGTACTTGAGGTTGGGGCGATCGCACGCGATGCGAGGCCGCATGGCAGGGGCGCGCACCGCCTGGCACACCGCCGGGTCCGCCGCAGCCGTGGCGCTGGTGCTGCAGCAGGCAGGGCCATGCGTGGTGCGCCGCATGCCGAGCTAGCTAGCTAGCTAGCTAGCTAGCTAGCTAGCTAGCTAGCTGCATGCATGTTGGCGGCTGCCGTGTGCGCGGCATGTACGGCACAGCGGTTCTGTTGGCGCCGTGAAGCGGGCGGCAAGCAAGCACGTCGCAACGCAGGGGCGGGGAGCTGAGGGAGGCGCACCGCTGGGCTGGCAAGGGCGTGCGTGGAGGGCGCATACGTTGCTTGTCCAAGTTCCAGCAAGGGGGCATGTTGCGTTGGCTCGGTTCGCTCTTACAATGCAGACGGCCCCGCGCAAGTGTCGGCCGCCGGCTTCTCGCCCCTGCCTGCGCACCGCCACCTGCTAAGCTGGGCTCCTTGGTTACCCAAGAGGGCCCAAGCCGCCTTGCTTGCTGTCTTACTTGCTTGGCATGCGCGCGTCGTCCATGGACATCGCCATCAACCATAGCGCCAGCGACCAGCCGGCCCAACTGTTCCAGCCGACACAACACACGGGGACACACGACAACGGTAGCGGATTGGGTACCCATGGCGGCGCGCCCCGGCCAGTCCGTCATAACGCCAGCTGCTACTCCGCCTACATGGCCCCATCACTACACAGGTAGCAATCCTGCCTCTCACTCACCCCTGCCGTTGCTGTGCCGCTGCCTCACTCGGCTGCAGTCGTCGCTCGCTCACGCACACGCCGTCCTCGGGAGCACCCAGCCGCCCTCGCCCCGCCCCGTCACTATGCGAACGCCCCCGCGAGCTCCGGGCCTCTGCCTCACTTCCTCAATGCCCCACTGCCTCACTGCCTCACTGCCTCACTCCTCCGGACTGCCGGGCGCAGTCGGCTGCGGGCCGCTGATAAACACGAGGCGGTTGTTCCTCCAGTCGCGGCCAACCACCTCGCCGTTGGGCAGCACCACCAGGTCCGACAGCGGCTCCGGCAGGCCCTCCAGCACCGTGCGCACGGCGCCGGTTGACGCGTCCACGCAGCGCAGGCGGCCGGCGTCGGCCACCAGCACGTCGCCGCTCGCAGTCAGGCACAGGCCGAGGTTCATTGCGAAGCGGGCGGATGCGCCGACGCCATCCTCGCACTCGTCCTCGCCGTCCCAGTCCCCGGCGATCAGCCGCACGGACGCGCCGCCGCCGTCGCAGTTGAGCCGCACGCGGCACACGGTTGTGGCCGTGGCGGCGACTAGCTCGTCGGCGGCGGCGTCGTAGGCGAGGTGCCACCAGGACTTGCCCGGGGGGCACGCAGCGCCCGCCAGCGTCGTCACCTCGCCCGAGCGGGCGTCGAGACGGCGGATGCGGCGGCCGTCGCCCACGAGGACAGAGCCCTTGCCGTCCGCGGCCATGGAGCCGAGGCAGCAGAAGCGGGCCTCAGCGCCGATCCCATCGCCGGCGCCTCCCTCGGTGTCGCAGCTGCAGCACATCCCGCCGCCGCAGCCCCCGTCGTCTTCATCTCCGGCTGCGAGGCTGACGGTGCCGCTGCGGTCGAGGCGCATCACGGCGTCGCTCTGCCTAAAGAAGATCGCGTCAGTAACTGGCTCGTAGACCGCGCTGTAGACAAAACGCCTCAGCTGCAGGCCGCTGAGCGCCATCGGCTCGCCCACGCTACCATCGGCCGCGAGCGGTCGCACGTCATGCCCCGTCGGGTGCTCGTTCGGTTGTCGGATGATAGCGAACACCTCTGGGCTGCCGGCTGCGGCGCTCGCGCGAACGACGATGCTGAGCGGCGAGCCCGGCAGCGAGATTGAGCGGGCGCTGTAGGTCATGGACGCTGTCAGGATATGTATCAATATTGTTGATAGGCGATGTATATGCGTACTGAATGCGCCGAGTGAAAGAGCTCCCGCGAATAGTGGTCCGGCGGTTGGCGCCAAGTTTGTTACCGATTCTCGCACACGTTCGCCGGTTTGCTGCCAAGCACGTAGCAGCAATCCGAATCGATATGTATGCACGCCGCTTCTGTGTGGGCAGCTCCGTCACTACAGCGGGTTGTGGCACGCGGCTCTCCCGCTGCACGTCGCTGCATCACCCGCTGCGCCCCGCGCCGACTGATTTTGTGGGTTCAGACCAGAGCCCACCAGAGCCGGGTGGCACCAGCGTCCTCACAGGCTGATAGGCGCCAAGGGTCGGACGCAACAATGCACGATGTGCAAGAAGCATCCACGAGCAAGTTGACGTAGCTTGACGATGCCTCCCAATACCCGAACGTCAGCCGCCGCTTACAGCTTGTACCCCGGGCTTCACTTTAGTTTTCCATAACAGCTGCGCACCTCGATCATCCACGCCATCCCTTGCGCCTCGCCACATCGCTCAACACCTTTCCTACCCCTCTTGACCAGTTATCATCAGTGGTGCTCGTTTCAGCAAGTCCACGGCTACATCTCTCGACCCCGCAAGCCCGCTTCCCCCCCCCCCACACCTGGCCCCTCAGCTTGCAGGCCTGCATCGGCAGCACGCAGGCCCCAGCACTGCGCAACAGTTTCGAGCGCGCTCCCAACCGTCGTACGTCAGCACGGCACCGCACACGGCGCGACCCCGACACGGCCCACTGCCGCCAGGCCGCCCAACAGCCCTGCCCGCGCGGCAGCATTGCGCGCAGCTGACACCCGACCGCGTCTGGTGGGCAATGAATGACCAGCGGCTCGCGCGTGTTTGCGTCGGGGTCGTCGCCATGCGGCCGACATGCAGGACCCGGCCCCGAGAGAGCGCGCGCGCGTGGGCGCCTACATGGCGACGCGGACGTGAGGCCGGGCGGGCGGCGTCAGGCAGCCAGCCCGGCAGCGGCTCGTTGCTGCAGCAGCCTGCCCGGCCCAGGTAGATAGAGTGATGCGCCGTCTAAGGGGCGCAGTCCGAGGGACACACACGGATGGACACGCGCGCGCACGCGTATGCGCCGACAGCGTACGCCTGATGCGCCATGCGGGCAGCGAGTGAGTGAGCAGCCGTACGTCCCCGGGGCGCACGCGGGGTCGCCCCTCCCGGGGCCGCTAAGCCATATGTTGGCGGCCCCGGGACGAACCTGGCTAGGTCCGCAGCGGCCCGGCCTTGCGGCAGCGGCGCCGCGCACGCAGCCTGGAGGAGCGCACTGCGCGCTGGCGCCAGGCTAGCTAGGGCTGTGGGGGCTGCGTTGCGGAGCAGGCACGCAGAGAGGGACGCAGCGACGGCACGCGCGACACCCTTGAGCCATGTGGCCCCGCGTATGGCTGCGTGCCGGTTCGCTGTGAACCACAAAAGTCTAAACAAACGTATGGAAGCTTACCTCAGTGTCGTTAGTTGTTTCCCGTGTACACCGGATGCAGCCCTCGAGCCCTTCCCGCCGGCCAGGGCGTGCGTGCGTGCGGGCGCTTGGCGGAAGTAAGGGATTAGCTGCTATGCGAGGGCCTGTGCAGAGGACGGCACCGGCGCTCACCTGCCTTTGCCGTCCTTGGGTTGCTCGCAGCGGCCGTCTCTCAATGGCGGGCGCGCCAGGGGGGGCGGGCGGCCCCATTGGTGAACCCCGGCGGTTGTTGGCACCTTTGCAGCGGCCGCCAGCAGCTAGCAGGCCAGCAGCTGACCCAGCAGCGGGCTGGTCTGCCCGGTCAGCGCCGGCACAGGGCAGGCCCATCCACTCCGCCGACAGGCCCGAATAAAGGAAAGGCGCCGGGCCGCTGCGTCCCGCCTCGTCGCCACCGGCGGCGCCAGCGGAATCGTTCACCAGGGCGGGAGCACCTTATATCAACACCAGCGCCAGCGCCATGTAGCCAGTGCCATGCTAATGCTGCCATCCATAAATATAGTGCAAGCACGGCCCCCGACGGTCGCTCTGTGGACAGCCGCTACCATCCACCACGTCACAGACCCAGCAGCGAGCGAGGCCCGTGGCTTCACCAGCGGGTGCTCCCCTGGCCTTCACGTGGGCCAACACGTGGTTGCGGTTCGGCGGGTTGCTCGTCGTCAGCGCCTCTGCGTTACATGCTAGCTAGCTTGGACGTGCACCAGCCGCCCTGGCCGCCGCCGTTGCTCAAGCCGCATCACCCAACCCCGGCGCGACTTCGGGGAGCCCCACCCCACACCCTGACACCATGCCTCGTTGCAAGCACCACGCACGCCGCAGCTAGCAGGACTGCAAACAATCACAGAGGGCGATTAGTTGCCGCCGGCATCCTTCTCCAACCCTACGAGTATTCACTATCCAACGTAACCGCACGACGGCTGCACGGCAGCCCATAGTGGCAGGTAGGCAGGCATGCAGGCGCAGCAGGCTACCGGTGGGTGCCTGCGACGGCCTGAACGCGGCTAGATATCTTCTGCGGCCAACGGGGCCAACAGGCAGGCCGCCAGCTAGCACAACCCGCTACTACGCTTGCAGAAAGGCCACAACGAATTCCTTCGGTCTAGCCAAAGAGTGTTCACGTCCCCGCCGCACGACACTGCGAGCTAGGGGCAAGGAGCCTACACATCCATGCCAATCGGAACTACGAACATAGTCATGGCCCCCACGCACGCAAGCACGCACGCACGCACGCACGCAAACACATACACACACACGCGCACCTGTGCGCAAAAGGCGCGAGCCATCCACTACCCCGACACTGCTGTCTCCCGGGCCCCCCATTCCGCCCTTGACAAGCCTGTGCGAGGTGAGCCCGCGTGGGGCCCTCCCACCGCCCCTCACACGGCTGCGCAAGGGAGCCCCTCGCGACCGACCGGCCCTACCCGACCCTGCTCAAGCGCCCAGCAGCGAGCCGTCGGCACGCCACAACCACAAGTCACGACCCGCAGGCGCTACACAACTCCGCCCTAGACCTATGGCTCACCCTCCTAGCTACATCCTAGCTACCACAGAATGCAAGGATCCGGCAAAACCTCGGCCCCTGATCTCCAGTGCGCCACCGACGGGCTACACTACCGGCGCGCGCAGCACTGCGGCCCTGCCTCCGCCGCTGGGCTGCGGCCCTTCCTGCGCCACCGCCCACGGTCCTTCCTGCGCCACCGCCCACGGCCCTCACCGTCACGCCACGCTGCCCCGCCGCTCATTCATTCATTGGGTCCGCAAGTCATCAACCCATGCATCAGGCATCACGTATGTTGGTTGCTTAGCTGCTTTGCCCCCTGGGAGATCAAACCACAAGCACACACGCAGCGGACAGAGCCTTGAACGGCCAACCGTGCACGCACGCCGACACGCACCGTCGTCGGCCCTCGGCTCACACGAGCACACCGGGCCGCGCCAACCCAATCCACGCGGCACAGCGGGCAGCAAGCGCAGGCGCATCGGACGGCGCGGCCGCGCCGCGACGCATAGCCGACTGCCGCCGACGCAGCCAGAGGCCTCACGTGCCTCTCCGCGAGCTACTTGGCACATTTCGAGCGAGTCGTCCGGGAGCCGCTGCGCGTGGCTTCATGCAGTCCGCCGCGGCAGCGCCCCCGGGGCCAACGTCCTCGACACACGAGCGAGCGCTCGTGGGCCGGCGGTGCGTCGCAAGACGCGTCTGATGCGACGGCCAGATGACATCGCAGCAGGCAGCATGCCATGCGACGCCGCGCACCCCCGCTGGCGCGAATGCGCGGAGGGCGCCCGGCCCAACGACCACCCGCCACGCTGCCTAGCTCCAGCGTCGCCACAGTGCCAAAAGATAATGAGTTTGCGCAGCAGGGTTGTGTGATTTGCTCCCACAGCCGGCCACCGCTGGCCGCACAAGCTGCGGTCGGGTCGTCGTGCGGGCCTAGGGTTGTACCAGACCGAGTCCGCACTCACGCCCGCCGGCGCGCACCGGTCTGAACGCGTACGGCAACCGCACAGCGCAGCGCAGCACAGCACGCTGCAGAGGTCGCACGAAGGCATGCGCTTCGTGGCCCACCAGGTTATGCTTTGGTCATAAGTCATATATGCAATAGCCAACGAAACATGTATTATGACGGAAAGCGGACTGGACACTGGCCCACGACCCCCCACTAGCCACGGCGCATGCGGAGAGAAGAGCAGCCCATCAGTTCGCTTCACCGCAGTCTAGTCACAGTGCTCACAAAGTGGCCCCCATTGCGGCGCGTGACCTACTGCTATAGGCCTAACTATGCTACCCACCCCACGCTGAACAGCCGGCAGCCGACGCCCCAGGCCGGCGCGACTCGGTCATGTCACACGACACGCGTCTGCCCCCCATGTGGAGCCCTGTGGAGCCCAATGACGCCCATAACCCCGGACGCCTGGCGTCCCCCCAGCCGCATATCTACATGTATGACCCCATGACCAAATCGTCCATCTGTCGCCCCCCGATGAAGCCGTACATGCCCCATGCTGACAAGCTCGTGCTAGCGCCGCAAAAGAGCAGCGAACCCCCTCCGTGCCGCGCGAGGAAGCGCCGCCTTCGCAAGACACATAGCGCGCAGATAGATGGGATGCTGTCAATGCCGGCCCGCTTGCGGTTGGCCTGGGAGATGATCATGCAAACGGGCTAGACACGCCCTGCCGTAGCGCACTGTGTTGCATAGCTCGCCAGCGGCGTAGCTCGAACAGCGGCCGCGGCTGCGGCTTAGTCCCAGTTGATGCGCCGCGCCGCCGCCGCCAGCGCGCGCGCCTGCGGGCAGCGGCGCAGGAAGCGCCACACCGCCACCGGCGTCCCGGCCGGCAGGCCGTTGCCCGGCCCCGCGTTGTCCGCCGCCGCCGCCTGGCCCATCTCCTCGTCCTCGTCCACTGGCAGCGGTACCGCCGGCGGCGCCGCCATCGGCGCGGCGGCGCCGCCAGCGCCGGCGGTGTCGAGCCAGGCGCTCGAGCCGACGAGCAGCCTTGCCAGCTCTGACGCGCAACGGGAGATGTCGCCGGGCGCGAGGGCAGCCTCCTCGACGCCGATGGCGGCAGCGAGCGCCTCCGCCATGGCGGCGGCGCTGCCGCCGGCTCGGCTGTCCGCCGTCGAGGCGCTGGGCGCCAGCCACCAGGCGGCCTTGGAGGGCGAGCCGCGGCTGGAGCCGGAGGCCGAGCCATCGGACACGGGCAGAGAAGCGGGGCCCGAAGCGGTGCTGGTGGGGCTTGAGGCGCCGCTGGCGGCGGCGGTGGCGGCGGTGGCGGCGGCGGCGCGCAGCGCGACGGCGATGGCGGCGAGCGCGATGGTGCTGGGCGCGGCATGGCGCAGCGAGGGGCAGGGCAGCGCGAGCTCCTGTGCGGGGAGGCGGGGAGGAGTAGCAGATTGGGATGGAGACCACGAGGATGCAAGAGATAAGGTGGCGGCTGGCGGGCGGCCGGACTCGCGAGTGCGACACGGCACCGTTTGGGCTGAGGTGAGGAGCAGATTGTTCTGCGAGCATGCCTGGGGACCGGGGTAGCCGGAGCAGGTCGCAGGCGCGTCGTAACGCAGCGGAGATCGTGCTGTACGGCAGGAGGAGGTAGTGTTGTACGGCACGGGTAGTACGGACATCACGTCAGGCTCCCTGGACACTCACGGTGAGGAAGGCGGCGGTGGCGGCAACTAGGCGGCGGCCCTCGGCGGCGTGCGGCAGCGCCACGGCGCGGCCGGCCGCGGGGTCGCTGGTGGCGGCGGCCAGCATGCGGCGCAGGAAGGCGTGGGCGGTGGGCGGGTTGAGGCCCCACTCGATGGTCTCCACCAGCATGTGCTCCGCGCCCAGCAGGTCGTTCACCTGACAGGGAGGGCAGCGATTGCAATTGGACGCATGTGTGTTCAGGTTGAGGTAGCATGTGTTTGGCAGCACACAAGAGATGTTGCTCTACGCAGGCGCAGTCGCAAGTGTTGCAGCCAAGCAAGCGGTCGCCGCGATCGCGGCAAGCACAAGTCATAGAGCCAGGCTGAAGCCAAGCGACCGCTAGCTGTGCTGTGCTTAGCGGCTATGCACCGTGTACAGCGGCGTGCCGGTGGTGGGGTCGGTCACCATGGCCGCCCATGAGGACAGCCCGGGGGCGCGCTGGCTCTGCGGACGGAGCGCACAAGGGCAGCACATGAGGGCGGTGAAGGCCGCGGAGGGCGGGCCGCAGGCCACAGCGACTTGCGGCAACAGCCGCGCGGATAGGTCGGTGCCAGGAAGCAAGCCTCGCCTCGTGCGCGTGCAGGGCACTCGAGCAAGAACCAGCGAGTCTGGAGCTCGGACTCCAGAGAGGGCCCCAGTGACCGTGCAGCGAGGCCCGGCTCCCAGGCGCCCGACGGACGCACCGCTGCGGTGCGCGCCGCCAGCGACAGGCAGCTGAGGCCCAGCAGCTGCAGCACGGACGCGGGCGGCGGCTGGGGCTGCGTGGGCAGGGCAGCAACGGTGTGGGGCGGGGCGGGGCAGGGCGGGGCAGCAACGGTGGCACATTGCACCACAGATGCGACTGGGGTCGTCCCTCCTGGTCCCATGACTACACATGCGTACAACACATCGTATCACGATGTGACCTGTGTTCGTTTGTGTGTGAAAGATATCGCGCGTGCGCATACCTCGCGGCGCAGAAAGTCGTCCAGCATGGCTGCGGCGGTGAAGGCGGGGCGCGAGCCCAGGCGCAGCGCCGCCGCCGCCTCGTCGATCCAGCCCACCACCGCCGCGCGCTGCTCGTCGACGTGGGCCTCGGACGGGTCCTGCGCACCCAACCAAGCGCAGCGGCAGGCAGGCAGGCAGGCCACGACAATGGGCGACGCAGCGTGCTGCGACAGAGGGTGGGCTACCTGCTGCGGCCATGTGCTGCCAGCCACGAAGGGTGGCACGTGGCAGGTCCGGGCCGATAGCCGCCACGCAGCAGTGTGGGCACACGGCGGGAGACCTGAGTCTCACCCGTTGCGGCGCGAGGCCGGCGGCGGCGCTGTGTCGGACGTCCGCCAGCGCCGTGCCCAGGCTGGCGGCGAGGCCGGGGTCGCGGTGCCGCTCCTGCCTGCTCAGCTCCTCCCTGCGGGGGCGGGGCGGGCAAGGGGCGCAGCCAGTTGCACGGTGAGCGATCTGGGCGCGCGCGGGGCTCAACAGCGGAAACCAGTGAGAAGGCACATTTTGAGGGAGCAGGGAGTAACATGAGCGTGTGTGGGGATAGAGAAGCGCGTGCTCTTTGGGCGGAGGCCGTGTCAGCAGGCGTACGGCACGCGCGTGACAGGATGGCATAAGTGCCGAGCCGCGCCGGCGCGGTTGCGGAGGCCGGCATGGGGTCCGGTTCGGGCAACGGACGACGGCATGGGAAGTGGTCCAACCCAGCGCGCGGGAGCCGGTGCGGCAGCGGCAGCCGCAAAGCTGCGCCGACGCGGCTCACACGAGCCCGGCCGCGTTGCTCACCGCAACGCTGCGGAGGCCTCGTTCAGTGGGATCCAGCTGCCCGTGCTCAGCGAGCGAGCGAGCGTCTCTCGCTGCGGCTGCTCCAGCTCCAGCCCCAGGCCCAGCTGCGGCGCGGAGGCTCGGAGCTGTGCGCTGGAGGCGTTGAAGATCGTGCTGGTGTTGCGGCGACACGGGGGGACACAGGAAGGGAGGGCATGGTGGGTGGAGGCAGGCGAGGCAGGCAGGGGCAGGGCAGCAGGTTCCGGCTGCTGAAGGGTTAGGACTACAGCGCGACCGCTCGGCGACGTCGGGGGTAGGAGTGGTACGCGACACACGCGAGCCCGCGATGCAATGCAACACACCTCTGCGAGCACTGCTGATGGCTGTGGCTGTCGCGCGCGCTGGCGCCCCTCGGCGCGACGGGGCTGAGCGGTTGCCGCAGCTGAGTGCCTTTCACAGGAAACTGATCCATCATGAAGCCGCTGTCGGAGATGGACATGTTGATGGCGTCGGCTGCAAAGTTCGTGAGCGCTGGCGCGGGGAAGGCGGCCGTGGCTGCGTCGGGCGGGGCGCGATGCATCGTTGCAGGTGGCTTCCCGAGAGCGTCCATGAACAAGACAGCTTCCAGTGGCAGTGCTACGAGTGCAAGCGACTCCTATGCTTAGGCCGCTAGGTCGTTCGCCTGAGTGCCGCACCGAATAAAGCGCGGCGACTGATTGCGATGCTTGTTGAGTTAGTCTGCAGTTGAAACGGTGTTTACTGCAGAGCCTGCCGCGTCAAGTTCGGCTGGTGTGTCGCAGTCATGCGGTCGCGCGGGAGCTGTTGTAGTGCAGGTGGCCTGTTCCACGACAGACACTATGAATTTCTAGGGTGTTGACTGATGTCTTATTTTAAGTGGTCTGATGCGATTATAGAACTACTGCGGGTCTGTGGCCCCTTGGGAACACGGAACGTTGCCGATTCAAGTTGTATAACCCAGAGCTGCTCGCTGAGCTTGGTGTTGCGTGCACGATATGTGCAGCCGCAGTGTGAAAGAGCGACTGGATGCACGGCCTGGGACATAACATATTCCAACCGAAGTACGATCATGGAGCCCCTGAGCCGCCCGCGGAGCCCCCCAGCGCCGCTGGGAACTACCCCCAATAGATGCATATTGGGGCTACGAGTGCTGCTGCCTGTGTACGCTGCAAGGGCACCGGTAGGAACACGTGTGCAACATCTGGCCTGGCCGGTTCCTGTCGGGGCGCGAGACAGACGTCGAAGGATAGGCAAAGGCCATGCATTCCGCGCGCTAGTGCCCGTAGGCAGCTGGTTGTTGCATGATGCGATTGCCATTAGCGCGCTGCCGGCGGCATTGGTTTCCGCCGGGGGGCTTATGATATGAACGGCAGGTGCGTTGCGCAACCTATGTGTCACCCGCCCACGTTTCCGACAAACAGCCAGCGGCGCCTTCGACTGCAGCTAAGTTACGCGCACAGCAGCACGCACAATGGCCTCCACAGCGCCAGTCGGCTTCCGCGACTTGATAACTAAGGGTGGCCGCTTTGAGCCGGAAGGCAAGGATCTAGCACTAGAATCATTCTCACCTTCAATATTGCACGGGGGCCGCAATCAATAACAGCGACGAGCGGAGATACCGCGATCCGAGAACAAAGCGCCGCTGCAAGCTACTTCAGCCCTGGCGCCTCACGCGATGCTATATTATCTGCATCATAAAGAAACGATCCAGCGTCGCGGGTCATCCTGCCGGCTTTGACAGGCGACACGCACTCAATTAACCTCGGTCCCCCCCTGCCACCCACAGCCGACCGCTACCACCTCTACGTGGCCCTGTCGTGCCCCTTTGCGTGCCGCTGCCTGGCTGTGCTTTACCTCAAGGTGCGCCCGGGGCTTGCGCACGCCTCGCTGTGGCGTCGCGAGCCCTGCCTTGGATGTCTCGCTAGCGCAAGATGTGGCCCAGGCACGCCTTTCCAACCCAACTGCGCCCAGCCCGTGCGGTGCTGAGGCTCTAAATGCTGCTCGCGCGCTGCCAAGCATGGCTCAAGTGCGCGCCTCCGCGTCCGTGCTCCCTGGGTCATCATTTTAAGCCTGCCGCCATTGGATGCGCTGCACACCGGTGCGCCCCGATGCACCCGGCCTGCGTCACATGGCATGCGGGCCTGGGTCCCCACCACCCGACACGTACCCCACCCGATCGTCCACCGCGCTGCCTGCGTCACGTGCCCGTCCCTTGCACCGAGCACGGCGTCGCGCCACAACACGCGCCTACGCCCGCCGGCCGCGGCACGCCCGCCGCCGCCGCAGGGCCTGGACCACGTCATCGGCGTGTCTGTCGTACACCCCACGATGCAGCGCACCCGCCCCGACGACCCCAAGGTACGGCGTGCTGTGAGATCATGCTGTGGGCAGGCTTCCCGGGGGTAGGGGATGCTGATGTGGCGCCCCCCCCCCGCTGCATCCGCCTGCCTGGCCCGTGGGCGGCTGAGGGCACACGGCGGGGTGCCGCCCGCCGCTGCCGAGTCAAGAGCTACGCGCCAAAGCGCGTGCCGGCAAACCTGGTCCAGCCTTGCAAACCCCGAGCCACGATATCCAGTCCAATGGCGTGGTGGCACCCGCACCCACCCACCCGCACCCACAGTGCGCTGCGGCTCATTCGCACTCATTCTTCCACAGCTCCTGCCCGCCCTCCCCCAAACCGTAACTTCGTCCAACCTACCCAGCATGCAAGGCCTGGCTTCTCACTCGCCTCTGTCTATCTCTCCCGTTGCGCACCCCTGCCCACCATCCGTGCCCAGGACGAGCATTGCGGCTGGGCCTTCCGGGCTCCCTCCGACCCGCCCCTGGCCAGCGCCACGGGCCACGGCTCGTTCGGCTGCCAGGGCTGCGTGCCCGACACTGTCAACGGGGTCAAGTTTGTACGGGACCTGTACGACATGGCCAAGGACACCACGGGTACGGCGGGCGAGTGGGTGCGGGGCCGGCACGGCCGGGTCCGGGTGGCAGGGGTGCGTGTTGCAATGGCAGCGACATTTACAGCTTCTCCATAACTCTACGGCGGCCATTCCGCACCCCACCTCACCCCACCATCCCGCAGGCAAGTACTCTGTGCCGGTGCTGTGGGACAAGAAGGAGCGCACCATCGTCAACAATGAGGTGGGGAGGCAGGGTGGGGGAACACATGAAGGGGCACACAACGAGGTGGGGAACAAGGGGCAGGGCGTTGTTCGGGGGGCGCCAAGCAGCGAGTGCAGCGGCCGCAGTATGAGGGCGGGTCGTGCGGGCCGGGACGGGATAGGCTGCTGATGGAGGTCATGGGAGGGCCAGGAGGGCAAGCGCAGGGGGGTTGTGGCCATCCCCTCTGGCAGCGCATCAGAGTGCGCACAGCACACATACGGTTGAGACCGCACGACAACAAGGGAATAGCTTTCTAAGGGTCGCTCCTGCATCCGGGTCCTCGCCCCTTCCCTTGCTCAACCCCAGAGCCCCGAGATCATGCGCATCCTCAACGCCGCCTTCAACGACTTTGCCACGAACCCTGGTGAGCGGCCCGGCACCGAACCCCACCGTCATCCCGGCGCCAGGACAGCAAACCCGCAGCAGCTGTGGCTCTCTCGCATTGCCATCCCTCCCCTTTCCCCTACCTTGCCGCGCCGTGTATGCTGAGCTGAGCCCACATGGAGTCCCGCGGCGCCACCGCAACCGCCGCCTTCACCGGCTCCCTGCGGCCCCTTCCCCGTACACGCGCTGCCCGCCTGTCCCAGCAATCACCGCTCAGCCTCCGCGGTGCAACCGGACCTCCGCAGTCCCGCAGCCTCGCCCGAACCCCGCCGTCGCGCCCCAGCGCTCGGCCGCCTGCTCCTGCGCACCAACCCACCCCTCACCCGCCTCCGTGTGCGCGAGCATCCGAGTGCCGCGTGTGCCTCTCCCTCCCTCGCCGCCGCCCTGCTGCCCCTGCCCCTCTCCCCCGCGCCTGCCTTCCTGGCTGCGCCCCTCGTGAGTCCCTCGTGCCGCTGCCCCCTGCTGCAGCCTGGCGCCCCGAAGGATGGAGCGGCCGCAGGCTCGCAGCCCCTCCCCTTCCCTTCCCCCTCGCGCCCATCCCTTCCTCCTCCCTTTCCTCCAGGCCTGGACCCTTGACCCGAGCCCCCCGAAGTCACAATTCGCGCGCCGCCGTTGCGCCCCACCGCCCGGCCGCCCGCTGACCCACCCGTCCCATCTCTCCCTCCTCCTTCCTGCCCTTCCCCTGCTGCACAGGCCTGGACCTGTACCCCGAGGCGCTGCGCACCGCCATCGACGAGGCCGCCGCCTGGCTGCAGCCCGACGTCTGCATGGCCGTGTACCGCTGCGGCTTTGCGGCCAGCCAGGACGCGTACGACAAGGCCGTACAGGTGGGTACGGCATGCTGCTGTTGTTGGGTTTTGGGGTGCGAAAACTACGTGGTGACGCGTAGGATAGCCGAGAGGTTGAGGATTGATTGACACACAGCGAGCCGTTACAGGAAAGGCAAGCGGGCCCTTGAGGTCAGTGTTGAGTGTGCATGTGCTAGCACAGTGGCCAAGGACTATGGCTGGCCAGGCCTGCTTGACGGGCCACAGGCCACAACCTTACAACAGGTGGCCTCACAGCTAGTCTGACCGATCATGGCCTGTCGGTCATCCGGTCGGGTTTGCCTCTCAGGCTACGCCAAACCAACAGTTGTAACCTGTAAGCATGTACGGGTGTTGCGTACGTCATATGACCGTGGGCGGAGGCACGGCCACGAATCCCTCTCGCGCGCCCGAGCCACAACGCCAAGCCCTGCATTATGCATGGGCCCTGACCCGCCCCCCAACAGGAGCTGTTTGCGGGCCTGGACCGCTGCGAGTCCGTCCTGTCGCGGCAGCGCTACATCGCGGGCGAGGTGCTCAGCGAGGCCGACATCAAGCTCTTCATGACGCTCATCCGCTTCGACGAGGCGTACGTGGGGCTGTACAAGACCAACAAGTGAGGCGTGGGGGCCGGTGGGGATAAATCCACGTTGGCGCTGCATGCGAAGGGGCGGCACGGCAGGCGCTTTCCGATTTGATGGGCACCGTATGTGCGCTAGACAGGGCCGAGCAACGCTGGCCCTGAACGTTGCGCTCCGCTCCCGCTCTGCTCCGCGCCTCTCGCGGCTCGCCAGGTGCCTCATCCGTGACTACCCCAGCGTGACTGATTACGTGCGCGAGCTGTACCAGGTACGGTACGGTACGGCGCACGAGGGGGCATGCCGTACATGGTACGGCGCGCGCTGCGGCCGAGGCCCGGCTCATGAGCGTTGGGGCGGCGGAACGCCCGGCCGGCCATTCGGCCATACAGCATCGGTGATTCGCCTTATCGATCACCATTCACATGTCACGTCGCGCCTGCTGCTGCGTCCCTTGCTACGCCAGATGCCGGGCATCCGCCGCACCGTGGACATGGACCACATCAAGGTACGACAGGTTATCGTACGACATGGGTACGGCATGCCAGCAGCCTGACAGATTGTTGCGCCTCCCTGCCGCTCCCACCGCTTGCCCGCCCGGCAGGTGTCGTACTACACGAGCATGGTACGGCAGCGTACGGGTTACCACTGAGCCCCGCCCCTGCAGCAGCCCGCGTCGGATGCCCCACTGCCCTCCCAACCGCACCTTTTCCTCGCTCGTGCCCACTTGCCGCAGCCCAAGCTCAACCCCTCGTGCATCGTGCCCGTGGGCGGCGAGCCCTGGTGGGGGGCGCCGCACTCCAACGGCCGCCGCCTGGCCGCCTTCGGCTCCCGCTCCAGTAAGCTGGCGGCGCTGCACTCCTCTCTGCGTGGCCAGGCGGCGGCGGCGGCGGCGGCCACGGCGCTGGCCTTCTTCGCGGGCTTTGCCGTCAGCAAGGCGCGGCGCTGAGGCCGCAACGGGCTCTCAGGCGCTTAGGCCTGAGGGGGCTCAGGGCGCTTGGGCGCTGAGCGGCCTGGCAGTGGCGCGGCGCGGGACGAGCGGCACGGCGCCAGGCCGCTGTCGGCTGAGGCGCAGGACTGCGGCGCGGGGCTGTGATGCGATGCGAGGTGCCGAGGCAGAGATCCGGGTGGCGCTCGGCAGGCAGGCCGGCAGGCCGGCATGACAAGGCAGGCACGGCATGGTTGCGCGGTGGGGGCAGGTGGGGGCATCTGGCACAGCTGGTCGTCACAGGTACCTTTCACTGAGTTGCACGCTGGTTCTACAGAAAAAGGGCACAGCTCAAGCTGATGGCGCATAGGGCCGCGCAGGGGTCCCTGGAGGAAGCTCCCGGCAGCCGAGTACCTACCGGTATGCAGGCATGAAGGCATCTGTGTGAGGGTGAGCAGATGTGTGCATGAGTGGGTGGGCGCACGGCAGCAGGTGGCATTTTGCGCAGCAGCTGCCAGGGCCTGGGCGCTAGCTAGTACGATGAGCATCAGCATTAGCACAATACGGCAATTGCCTGCAATCTCCTTGAGGCATGGTGCTGCATGCATGGCATGTGCGGCCCTGGGCTCCCGGGCTGCGCGACGCTGGACGCTGGGTTGGGTCGCTGTGGGCTACTGAGGCCGCCCCCACAGCCGTTGTCCAGCCCGCTGGGCTACTGAGGCCGCCCCCACAGCCGTTGTCCAGCCCGCTGTGTGGGCGTTGTTCTGTTGCTGGCGGCCGCCCAGACCCTGTAAGGGAGCAGTGAGAGATACCAGCAGACTCGTTCAACTCTGTAACCCCGTTTGCCTGACCTCTTTCCGGACGTCGGACCTCGTGCACGAGACTGGCCGTAGCGCAAGGCGAAGGGCACCAACCCCACCAAGAGGTGCGACAAAGGCATGTGCCGCGCTGCCGGCCAGGACCTGGCATTACTGTGCGGCGAACCGCGCCAGATATGGCAGAGGCGGGAGGACGCGCAGCCGGTTACACAGCCGCCTTCTTGGCAACAGCGTGACGACTGCCACACGGCGCCGTGCCTGGCAGGCCCATTCAGGCGCTGAAGGCCCTCAGGGAGTTGTGCCATCATGGGGCGCCCTTCTGGCGCCTTGCCCGCGCACCCCACCCGCAGCGCATAGGGCCGGAGTGTGGGCTCGCCAGCCAGCCTGCCGCCTCCTTGCACACCGCGCACCGGCCTCCCCACGCAAGGCCACTAGGCACCCTGACACGGTACCCGACACCCGACAGCCGCCAACCCCACGCGTGCCCCACCGTGTCATGCCGTACCATGCATGCAGACCGCACGCTGCACATGCCGTACCCAGGCACGCACCGCCAAAGGCCCGCTGCCTACGCCCCTGCCCCGCACCCGCCGCTCGCCCCTGCATGCATGGCAGTCTCGCCGCCCCCACGCCAGGCCGGTGGTCCCATTGCCCCGCGCCACCGCCCCGGGGCCCACACCTGGTGCGCGCTGCAGCTCCGGCGGCCCCCCAACGCTACCTAAGCCTTGCACCCTGCCACCCCTAGCCCTGGCCAACAACGCCCCGGCGGGTGCGCCATCCCACTGCCCTCGCGAGCCCAGCCCCACCACCTCTCCATCATCCCCACCGCTCCGGCGCCAGCCACTCCCTGCGCAGCCCTCCTGGGCCGCCTCACAAGGGCTTGGGCGAGGTGGGCGCGGGCGCGCCGCCCAGGCTGTTCCGAGTGGAGCCGCCCCCGGTCCCCTTAGCGAAGGTGGCGATGGATGAGCCCACCGCGATGTTCTCCACCGGCAGCTCCTCAAACATGGTGTTGATGCGGTAGGGGTCGATGTCTGTGGTCGGCAACGGGGGACGGGGCAGCTGCAGGCGTTAAGGAGTGGCGCCGTGTTTTGGGTGTGTGGGTGTGCGACGCTATGAGGATCAGAAGGGTTACGGTCCAGGTCTGGAGGCGAGGGTGGAGGAGCGACGAATCAGCCGCCGGCTCACATGGGCAAGTCAGGGAGCAAATCAGGGGACGCGATTATGAGTGGTAGGGGCCCAGGTGTTGGGGTGGGCCTACATGTGCCGAGTTGCGACGGTGTGAGCAGTGCGCAACAGGACGCTGGTAAGTGGTCCCCTCCCCTTCCACTCCCTCCCCTAGCCCCACCCGGGAAGACCGCCTGCAGCGACACCACAAACTCGGCCACCAGGTTGCGGCGCGCCTCGGGCTGGATCTGAAGCGCGCTGCTCTTGACAGTCACCTTCAGGAGACAGGGTGTGGGGGGGTTGGGGCAAGGCCAGGGCCAGGGAGGTTGGGGCATGCCTCGTGTCTTACGGTACTCCATTGAGTCGATAGAGTTCATTGAGTTGATTGCTGACGAGCCGATAGCAGCATAACGCAAGATACGAGGGCTGGTACGAGGGCAGGACGTGGCATGCGGTCGTGCAGGGCCGCTGCAGCCCCTGCAGACGTGGGGCGCCGGGCGTCAGGGCGTGCAGGATAGGGATCCAGATGAAGCATATGGCCCTGTCCACTGCATCTGGCAGGGGCATCGCCGCGTGTGGCGGCGACGCGGGGTCTTGAGCCAAACCACATGTCATTGCAACCCGCAGCGCCGTGCGGCATGTGGGCCGGGCTGGGGAGCTGTGGCCCACAGCATCCAGTGAACTTGGTGCTGGTGACTGACAAGTCGAGCGTGGAGCCAGCGTTGGGGGCTGGGGAGCTGTCTTGGCCAGGAAGTGGGGGAGGGCCGCTGCCGCGTAGCTACTAGCCCCAACCCCTGCTGGCCGCGCGGCAGGGCGGCACTCACGTACGCCGCGGCCTTGTCGATGTCGTTGCCGAACGCGAAGAACTGGTCGTCCTGGATCACGACGTGGACGTGGCCGGTGGGGACCTGTGGTAGCGGAAGGCAGGCAGGCGCGAGAGGCGAGCGGCCAGCGAGAAGGGGCGTCGGAGGGCGGCACGCACGGCTGCTCGCAACTCCGGGCGCTGGAGGGCAAGGGATGCCTAGCCGCGCGATACATCCAAGTCGCGGGCATACCAAGGGTCGGCTTGGAGGCAGGGGCGGCGCTGCTGGCGTGGCAAAGCTTAGGCGCGAAATGCGAGGGGAGCTGGCCGCCGGCTGCTTGCCGCCGCCCAAGCTGGCAGTGTCGCATGCGTTCATGGCACCGCAAGGGCCTGAATGCCAAGTGCATGCGAGCTCGCAGGCGCATGCAACCGCGCGGTTTTCAGGTAGCTGTGCAGCCTGGGCTGCATACGCCAGTCCATTGGCGCAGCATCATGAGGGCATGCGCTCGGCCTCACCCTACATTCCCCGGCGACCACTTCTGTCAGGCTCGTTGCGAGAGCGATTTTCGCCTCCCGCGACGCTGGCTTGTTTGCGATTACGTGTATGACGGGCATCTTTCAATGGTGAGGGAATTGACAAGGGTTGGAAGCAAGCAGCAGCTCTTCGGTCAAGAATTGCTGAGAGAAGGCTGCACAAACTTGGCCAGGGCACGCGCGAGGGATGCAGCAGTATGTGCGGGTATTGTGCCTTTTCGTGCAGCGCTTGTGGGACATACGTCACCATGGCGCCACGAAAACCATAAGAAAAGCGCATTACCCGCTCCACCCGCGGGTCCGACAATCACCGCTCTCTTGCCCGTCATCCGCGGATCCTGTATCATCATTGGAGCACCAGTTTCTCCGTGTGCATATTCACAGTCACGACAACGTCCGCCCGCAGCTGGCCCCCACATACCGGTAGCGTGAGGATCTCACACTGCCATCGTGCGCGCGGGAACCCATTTTATATCCAAAACCTGCAGGAGCTCTCCGCACTTACAACGGCATCAACACATGCGTTCACAGAGCATCCTTCTTCACATGCCACGGGCCCCAGTCCTCACATACAGCACATCCGAGCCCCAATTCGTGACACACGGACAACAGCAGGCCTGGCTAGCCATCCACAATCAACACATTCAGGTATCGCCGATATGGGCTTCTTCTACCCCCACATGCCACACCACAAGCCGTGCCAGAGTGTTATCAAGGACATAGCGCCTCCGCAAGTAAGGCCCAGACGCCACGGCCGAAGCCACGGCCCAGGCCACAGCGCATACACACGCGGCTGGCTGCTCGCCAAAGAAGGGCGCAAATGCTGCCACGCAACACACGACTTCAGCTCCTGCAAGCCAAGATGTACCAACAACAGCAAGCCCGCCGAAACAGGCGAATCGCCACCGAATGCGCTCATCCGCCCTGGCGAATGCGGCCCTGCCGCTGTCCTCGCCAGCCTCGCGCCTTCGCACAGGGGTCCTGCAACGGGCCCTCGGCCCGAACACACCCAGGTTGCCCGGCCTGCTGTCATCGCCAGCCCCTCGGCCCGCACACGGTCTGGCCGAGGCCGCCAGCCATGCAGAACTCCCAGCCACCGCCCCATCCACCACCCCGCTCACTCAAACCCCTCCAACTCGTCAGTACCGCCCTCGCCCTCACTGTATTCGCTCTCGCCCTCACTGTCTTCGCCCTCACTGTAATCGCTCTCGCCCTCACTGTCCTCGTCCTCACCACCCTCGCCGTCGTCCTCGCTGTCCTCGCCACCCTCGCCCTCGCCGCCCTCGACCTCAAAGCCGCCGTCCTGCAGCTCCGCCCACAACCACGCGTCACCGCCCTCCGCCAGCTGCAGCTCCGGCGGCAGCTCATCACGCCCCCGAAGCTCCAGACCCAATATCGCCTCGACTAGCCGCACCAGCACCGCCAGCCCCTCCGCCTCGCAGGCGAAGCGCTCTCCGGCGGGCAGCGACCGTGTAGTGGCCACCAGGCCGTCGCAAAGCTGCTGCAGCACCTGGCGGTAGGTGGGCAGCGAGTGGAAGTGAGGCCAGGGCAGCAGGTCAGGTCAGGGCGCTGGCGCGAAGCGCAGCGGCAGCGGACGGCAGACGGGCAGTGAGCGGATGTGGGCGACAGGTACGGCGAACACAAGCTGCAGCACCAGGATGGGCGGCGGCAGGCGGCAGGGGCCGGGCGCACGCGCGGGTGCAGGAGTCAGGGCCCGCGCCGTGTAGGGCCGTCGCCCATCGCTCATGCGCGCACCGCCCGCAGCCGTGCTGAAGCCAAGAGAGCCCTGCACCCACCTCCATGTGCATGGTATCGAGCAGCACGTGGCGGGGCGAGTCGGCAAAGCGGTTCCACCCCTCGGGATAGGGCAGCTGCAGAGCCTCCAGCGAGCCCTGTGGCCCGCCGGGCGAGGCCGCCAGCGACGCCGCGGCCGCCGCGACAGCCGCTGCCGCAGCCGGCGAGGCGCAGCGCAGTAGCAGCGCGGACGCGGCCGGCACCGGCTGGCAGGTGCGGATGTTGGCGGCGGCGCCCGTCGCCTGGCCAGCCGTCGCCTGGGCCTCTGCCGACGCGAGCCAGGCCTTGATGGCAGCCGGATCGCTGCCCAGCGTCGCTATGAGCCGCCCGCGCAGTAGGACCAGGACGCCAGGACCGGAGTCTGGGGGCGTGCCGCTGTAAGGGCGGAGGCCGAACCAAGGCCCGGTGAGGGCGCCTCCGGGGCCGCGAGCGGCGGGCTGCGTGACGGCGATGCTGGAGCTGCCAGCAGCCTGCACCTGCGCCACCGCCGCCGCCGCCGCCAAGCGCTCCACCGCCAGCCGCAGCGCGTCCTCAAGCGTCGCCGACAGCAGCAGCGGCGCTGGAGGCACCTGGCCCTCGGCCTGTGAGCTGTCAGCGGGCGGCGCTGCGCAGGCCGCGGGCCGCAGCGGCCAGCGGCGGCGCCTGGGCTGGCGTTCGCGGCGTGCGGAGCGCGCACGGGGCGCGGTGCGCGGCTCGCGCGCCCCAAAGCCCACGTCGCAGGTGTCCTGCACCACCAGCCGGGCCGGCAGCACGCGCAGCACCCTGTGCAGCGCCGGGGCGAACTCCAGTTTGCGCAGCTCCACGTACGGCACGTGCACGTGCTCGGTCCGGGCGGCTAGGGCGGCCAGCTCAGCGGCTCGCTCGCCGTCGTTGTCGTACCCATAGATGCGCACGTCCTCCAGGCACAGCCGCATCAGCCGGATGCCGCCGCCGGTGAGCAGCGCGCTGCGCTGCAGCGCGCCCGCCGCGCGGCACAGCATGCGGACGGGCGACTCGGCGTAGAAGTCGACGGCCATGGCTGCGCGCCGGCCGGCGTCGTCGTGGGAAAAGGTGATGTGGGTCGGGCAAAGCCCCTGGCGTCGTGTCCACCCTCACACGCCTCAAGCTGCAGCCGCTGCAGGCTGCTCGGCAGCTGCTCCAGCAGCGCCGCCGGGTCGAACTGGCAGTGCTGTAGCTCCAGCTCCCGCAGCTGCGCCAGCGCCGCGATGCCGGCGATGTGGGTCGCCAGCATTGGGGTGGTATACGAGCAGTCCTCTGTGGGTCCAACGGACAGGCGCCGCAACGACCCCGCGAGTGCGGCAACGCCGTCCAGGCAGGAGGGGCGCGGCAGGACCAGCGACACTAGCTGCGGCGTGTGCGCCGCAAGGGCCTGGTACATGTGCCGCTGCTCGAGCAGGTCCCAGACCCAGTCATTGCGTTCCACACTGAATGCGTTGGCCGGCGGCATCGTGCCCATGCCAGAGAGGTCGAGCGACTTGAGCGACGGCAGCCAGGCGGCCAGCTGGATGGCCGCAGCCGCGCGAGCGGTTGGCGGCGGGTTGAACATTTCTCCGCTACTTCGATAGGGCGTCTCAATGGCCACCTCCTCGATGCGCTTACGAGCTGACAAGGGCAGGCCCGCGAAGAGCAGCAGCACCAGGGTGGCGGCGTCGGCAGTGGCGTGGCAGTACCTGTCTTTGCCATCGGGGCCCGTGCGGAGCTCGAATAGCAAGCATCGAAGCCCAACGCGCCCGGCGCGCGGCCAGCGCTCTAGAGATGGCAGCTTGCCATCCAGGTATAGCTGCTTGTCGCAAGACGAGATTTTGAGCTCGAGCGTCGTAATGCTGCCGTCGACCACGTCGCGTAGCTCGCGACATACAAGACGCACAGCTCCAAGCTGACGACGGGATGATAATACGCTAAAGAGCGCCTCCCTACCGCGCTGGTCGACCGTGTACAGCAAGTGAAGGAATTTGCTCATGGTGTGTGTAGCACTGTCGCAAGTGTAGCGAGCCGCAAATCCACACGTAGGAGGTAGGCTTGCGAGCCGGCGGAAGCTCAACCG
>BDDC01000281.1:0-15416 GCA_001662425.1 Chlamydomonas sphaeroides | reverse complement strand
CCCCCCCGCCCCCCCCCCCCCCCGCCTCCATGCGGTGCTCCGACAGCTCCCCGTGTCCCCATCGCGCATGCGCTCCGTTCGCCTGCAACCCCGGCACCTCCCCTTCGTCGCCACGTGTCCCGAGGTCAACCCCTCACACTACCGCCGCTACTGCGCCCGCCTTCCGCCCCTGCTCGTGCTCCCCCGCCTCTTCGACCACCCGCAAGCTGCTACAGCCGGCTTGTACTGCAACTCACCCCCCCCCACACACACATGTTGATTATTACGAACGCACACATCTCTCACCTCCTACACCTGTACACCCGGCCCTCCTGGTCCCCTCCGTGTCCCCGCGTGTGCCCTCCCGGTCCCCTTCGTGTCCCCTCCTGACCTCCCCCCGCCCTCCCTCCCCCCGCAGTACGCCATGTCCGTCATCGTGTCCCGCGCCATCCCCGACGTGCGCGACGGCCTCAAGCCCGCGCACCGCCGCATCCTGTACGCCATGCACGAGCTGGGGCTCACGGTGCGGGCAGGAGGAGCCGGGGGAGGGCGAGTGGGGGAAAGGCAGGGAGGCAGGTTGGGTCCAGGGTTCGTGCCGTACGGCAGTGTGCTGTTCGCCGCGCACGAGCTGGGGCTGGCGGTGGCGGCCAGGGCTGGACAGCGCTTGTGCCAGGGTCGCTACCGTCCTGTGCTGGGCTCAGCTGGGGCCCACCTGACCTGTCCCCCGTGGTGTGGCCCCCCGCGCCGCACCGTCCTTCCATCGCTCCCTTCCACGCCCCACTCCGCCCCACAGCACTCCAAGCCCTACAAGAAGTGCGCGCGTGTGGTGGGCGAGGTGCTGGGCAAGTTCCACCCGCACGGCGACACCGCGGTGTACGACACGCTGGTGCGCATGGCGCAGCCCTTTGCCATGCGGGCGCCGCTGGTGAGAGGGTGCGGAGGGGGAGGAGGGGGAGGAGGGGAGGTTGGGCACAATTGCGGGAGCCGCTGGTGAGAGGGGCCAGAGCCCAGGGGACATGGGAGGCGGGGAGGAAGGGCGCACCGAAGGGCGGCGAAGCGGTGCTCAGGGACCGGGAGGCGTTGGGGGGAGGGGCCAAGCGGCGCGGCCCCCAGCAACAGCTGCCATGCCGCGGCTCAGCGCTATGGGCGCTTGGCCCCAAAGCATTGCACAACTCGAGTGTCAACGCTGCCACACCTATGCACTACCGGTATGGTGAACTTTAGATTTCATGCTTGTCCCCCGCCGCGCGTCCTCTTCCCACGACCCCGCGGCCCCACGCCCCACGCCCCACGCCCCACGCCCCACGCCCCCAGGTGGACGGCCACGGCAACTTTGGCTCCGTGGACGCCGACCCCGCCGCCGCCATGCGCTACACCGAGTGCCGCCTGGCGCCGGTGGCGGGGGACGTGCTGCTGCGCGACCTGGGCGGCGCGGCGGCGAGGGACGTGGTGGACTGGCGGCCCACCTTTGACGCATCGCAGGTGCGATTGCGCGCCCCCGCCCCCGCAGCCGGTCACGGCAGTGCAATCGGGCTGCATAGGTGACAGCGCAGCGTGGCGTCGGCCTGTAGACGCGTGAGGTGGTTAGGTGGTATCGCCTGCACCACCTGCTGTCTTGCGCCCTGGCGTGCCACGCTGCGATCCTGCTCGACTATCTCTACCCCCTGCTCTACCGTGGCTGCCCTCCCGTGCCCTCCAGGACGAGCCCGTGGTGCTGCCCGCCGTCATCCCCCACCTGCTCGTCAACGGCAGCCACGGCATCGCGGTGGGGGCGGGGGCGGGCGAGCGCTGGGGAGTGCGAGGGATAAGGTTGGCAAGAGGATGTGCAGCCGAAGGCGAGCGACTCCCGCAGGGCCGCGGGCCCATACGCATTCCGACCCCGCCCCACTTGAACCAGCGCCAGCGCGGACAGCGGGAAAGCCGCGTCGGGAACGGCGCCAGCAGCCCGGCCGCAGAGCCCGGCCGCAGTGATGCACACGCACGACCGAATGCTCCCCCTGGCTGCTGGCTGCTATCGCCCACCGGCTGCTGCTTGCGCTCAACAGCCCACCTGCCAAGAGCACGCAGGCTGGGTCGTTCCTCCCCGTTCCCAGCACCTCGCCCGCCTCCCTCCCACCTGCATCCCCTCCCTCCGCTCTCCCCTGCCTGCCCCGCCCCCTGCCCCATGCAGGTGGGCATCGCCTCCTCGCTGCCTCCCCACAACCTGGCTGAGGTGGTGGCGGGGCTGCGGGCTCTTGCGGCCGACCCCGCCATCACCACCCAGCAGCTCATGGAGCACATCCGGGGGCCGGACTTTCCCACGGGTGCGCAGCGGGGGAGGGCACGGGCGGGTTGGGGCGGATGCGCCGTGGGTGTTGGGCAGTCGTGCTGACGTGGCGCCATCATCACACACGCTCGCGTCCTACCTCATTCCCTTGCCCTATGCCATTCGGTCACATGCTGGTGGGCCCCGAGCTGCTCCTCTTAGCCGCCAGGCGGCATGGCCACAAAACACACACGTGCTTTGACGCGTGTGGGGTTCTGTTCTACCTAACACTGGAACACACGCTTTCGTCCTCCCCCCCGCCTTCCCTCCCTTGCCCCACGCCAGGCGGCCAGATGCTGGTGGGCCCCGAGCTGCTGGCCGCCTACGAGACGGGCCGCGGCTCCGTCATCCTGCGTGGCCTGGCTGTCCTGGAGCGCTCCGGAGGCGGAGGAGGGGCCGGCAGCCGGGCAGGGGGCGGCAAGGGCAGCCGCGGCGCCAAGGGCAAGGCCAAGGGCAAGGCGGCGGCGGCGGCTGGGGCCGGCGAGGGCTCTGACGACGAGGACGGCCCCGAGCAGATCGTCATCACCGAGCTGCCGTACAACGTGTGCAAGGTGCGTGCGGCTGGCGGTGCCAGGCTGCTGTTGCGGTACGGCCGTCGTACAGTGCTGGCGTGGGCTAGACGTGCAGTCCATGCAGGGCCCAGACTTGGGAGAGCTGCCGCAAGGCGCGGCGTCAGCGCTCCCTTCCGCGCACACCGCGACACGCATGCTCTGTGTCTCCTTCGCCCCCTCTTGCCCTCTTGGCACGGAGGCCACGGCCTGCCACTGTCTGGCTAGTCGAAACACTTTCGTTTTTCCCTTGCCTGCACCGCCATCTTCCCCCGGCCCCTCGCCCCCTAACAGTCCAAGCTGGTGGCCGACATTGCGGCACTGGCCGACGCCAAGGAGGGCGGCCTGGAGGGCATCGCGGACGTGCGCGACGAGAGCGACCGCGACGGCATGCGGGTGGTGGTGGAGGTCAAGGGCAGCCACAGCGGCCAGGTGCAGGGCGGGGCGAGGGAACGGGGAGTGGAAGGCAGTGGGCGGGAGTGGGGACGGCGTGATGGGCTGTGCGGAGGAGCTGAGCTCTCGCGGCCAGCTCGGCGGCGGCGGCCCAGCAGCCTGCGCCACTGCGCCACGGCACCAGCCAGACGACCGACTGCCCGATGGGCCCGGCGCGCGCCTGACCCCACTGCTCCTGCGCCCGACAGGTCCTGCTGCAGCAGCTGTACGGCCGCACCAAGCTGCAGGTGGGTCGGGTGCCTCAGGCCTAGGTTGTCAAGATCCTTCGCAAACTTGGTGCCTCAGGCCTACACCAAAAATGGATCGGCCCACGCAACGTTGGCTGTTGCGTCCCCGGCAGCTCTCCCTCCGCCATCGCGCGCCGTGGCAGGAGCACCCCTTGCGCGCCTTCGTCGACGTGGCTGCATGCGAGCTGCCATGTTAGCATGCTGCCTAGCGCGCAGTGCTCCCTGCTGCCACGTGTGGGCGCGCACGCCCGCACCGAGCTGGGCGCCGGCCTGAGTGCGCGAGGTGCGGGCGTCGCCTCAGGCCGCTGATTTGTTGCCACCGCCCAACCCACCACCCGCCGGCCCTTAGGAGTCGGTGCACTTCAACTGCGTGGCGCTGGTGGGCTCGCAGCCGCAGCTGCTCAGCCTCAAGGCCATGCTGCAGGCCTTCCTGGACTTCAGGTGCGCCGTGCGCGGCAGGTTGCAGATGGCATGTGCACCCCTCCTCTCCGCTTGCCTCCTAGATGTGTGCATTGCATCCCCGGCTCGCCCTTGCGCATGGGACCGCGCAAAGGCAGGGCTCGTCCGCCCACAGCGGCGCGCGTGTCGTCCGCGTGCTCTCTGCTCCATTGCAAGGCGTGCACCCCTGCCCCCTGCCCCGCCCCAACACGCTGCCCGCCCGCCCACCCGCCAGGTGCGATGTGGTCACCCGCCGCACCACCGCCGCGCTGCGGGCCGCCGAGCAGCGGCTGCACATTGTGGCCGGCTTCCTGGCCGTGCTGGAGGGCGGCCCCGCGCGGCTGGACGACGTGGTGGCGGAGATCCGGGCGGCGCCCGACGGGCCCGCGGCCAAGGCGGCGCTGGTGGCGCGGCACGGGCTGAGCGAGGAGCAGGTGGGGTTGGTGGGGTGGGGAGGGGGAAGGGGAGAAGGGGCTGGTGGTGGGTGGGTGGGTGAGGAGGTGCGCGTGGATGGGGGCTGGTAGGCGGGGGACGGGTGGTGTGTGTGTGCAGCAGGTGCTCCGTCCTGTGCCTGAGTGGGGTCAAGTGTCAAATAAAACAGAACCCTGATGACACCCCTGATGACACCCGTTGCTACCCTGGCCCCAGGCGGAGGCGGTGCTGGGTCTGACGCTGCGGCGGCTGACGGGGCTGGAAGCGGCCAAGCTGGCCAAGGAGCGCGACGAGCTGAACGCCAGGTGGGGCAGGCGGGGGAAACGGGGAGGGCGTGCTAGGGTTCGTGTCTCAGCGCCCAGGCTCCAGCGCCTGCTGGCCGACCGTTCCCACGGCCCTCGAGACGAAGCCTGACGCTCCCTCCTCCCCTTCCCCCCTCTTCCCCCAGCATCTCCCGCCTGCAGCACCTGCTGGCCGACCGGGCTGCGCTGCTGGCGCTGGTGTGCCACGAGGCGGCCGAGGTGGCGGCGGACTACCCCGACCCGCGGAGGACCGAGATCCTGGAGGGCGCCGGGGGTGAGAGAGCCCAGGGTTCGTGTGTTGTCGGGCCATCACCACACCAACATCCGGGCAGGAGTCGCGGCGGACTACCATGCCTTACAGCAGCAGCAAACGTAGCCTCTATTGCATGGCAAGTCGCGACCCCACCCGCCGACCTACTCACGCCGCTCGGCCCCTCCCTTCCTCCCCGCAGGCGCGGCCGGCTCCAGCGCCGCCGCGCAGGCCGCTGCCGAGGCGCTGCTGGCGCCCGCCCGCCCCTGCCTGGTGCTGGCCAGCCGCCGCGGCTTCCTGCGCCGCCTGCCCGACGAGTCGCTGCCGGCGCAGGGGCGCAACACGCGGGGTGGGTGCGCAGCGCCTCATATGTTTGTTTTGTTGCATGGCCGCGGTGGGCTTGCTGCAGCGGCGGGGGCCGTGCGGCGTCCCCCGCCGCCGCACGCTGCATTGCCCGACTGCCCGCCGCCCCGCGAGCGGTGTGTGCGGCGCCTCCGGCAACTGACCTCTGCCCTTAAAACGGTGTCACAATACATCCTGCATGTGACCGTTCATGACGACGCGTGATGGTGTTTTTCCACACAAGTTGCCCGCCTGGTTGCGCAGCCACATGTTGCCCCGCGCGCTTTTCATCGCCCCGCCCCCTGCGCGAGTCGCTCGCCCTCGGCGGCGTTCGCGCAATTGCGCTCTGCGGTCTGCCATGCACACGGCACCAACACATGCTGCTGCCAACACTTTGCCCCGCCTGCTGGCCCCTCCCCCCCCCGTGCAGGCAAGTCCGGCATCCGGCTGCGCTCCGCCGACACGCTGTCATGCCTGGCGCCCGCCTCCGACCGCCACGAGCTGCTGCTGCTCAGCCCCGACGGCCGCGCCTACATGGCGCCCGCGGGGGCGGTGCCGTCGTCGCAGGTGGGGGTGGGGGTGCTGGGGGCGCTGGGGGTGCTGGGGGCGCTGGGGGTGCTGGGGGCGCTGGGGGCGCTGAGGGCGGGCGTTGGGGGCCGGGAAGCGTGAGGCGCGGAATGATCAGAGTAGCCAGGGGCCGGGCGAGCGGAGGGGGGCCCCAGGTCCCTGGCGCGACCCCTCGTCGTTGCGCCCACCAAGCACGACCTGCCCCTTGTGCTGCCATTGACCGCTGCTTGCCCGCCCTGGCGCGCCCCCAGGGCGCCGCCTCCACCGCCCCCTCGGGCGCCAGCGTAGCCAACGTGGGTGCAGAGGCCCGCCCGCCTGGTCCGGGGAGGGAGGGCAAACCAGGACCCGAAGGGGTGGTGAACGATGCGAGCATCCTCATCCTCAGCAGCATCCAGGAGGCCCATCGGGGTATTACCTGCGAGCAACAGGGCCAAGCAACCCAACCCCATTTACCCCCAACCAACAACTGTTAACGGTCCCAGAGCGCGAGTGCGGGACGCAGGGCGCCACGCCCACGCCAGCTGCCCTCCCAACCACCCGGCCGGCAACCACCTCCACCGCCTCCCCATGTTGCCACCTCCCATACAGGTCCTCAAGCTGGACGTCGCCTTCCCCATTGCGACGGTACTGCCGCTGCCGCCGTCCGCCTTGGCCGCCGCCGCCGCCGCCGCCGCCGGCACGCGCGCCGCGGCGCCCGCGGCCGGCGCGGACGAGGCCGAGGCGGGCTCCGAGGAGGCGGAGGAGGGCGAGGCGGCAGGCGAGGGCGAGGGCGAGGCCACCAGCAGCGGCAGCGGCCCCAGCGTCGTGCTGCTCAGCCGGGCGGGCGCCATCAAGCGGACGGCGCTGCCGGCGCGCAAGATCAACCGCTCGGGGCTCAAGGTGCGCACACAGGGCGGTGGGTGGTGGGGCTTGGCCCGGGACGAGCTGACGCAGCCCTCGCCTGGCCATGAGCCCGCCCGCCCCGCTGGGGGCTCAAGCTGCGGGGTCAGACGTTGGTTAGATGGACACAGCGCCCTCCTCCCTGCGACCCCACCATGTCGCCGACCCTCCCCCACCCGCCACACCCCACCGCAACGCCATCCCGCCCGCTCCCCGCCACACCTCCCCGCAACACAAACACCAGCCCTAACCCCGCCCGCCACACCCCCTCCGAAACAGATGCAAGGCCTGCCGGCGGCCGACGCGCCGCCCAAGAAGCGCAGGGGCGCCGCCGCCGCCTCCTCCGCCTCGGACTCGTCGTCCTCGTCCTCGGCGGCCTCCTCCTCGGGCCCCGACGAGCTGGGCTGGGCGGCGCTGGTGGGCTGCCCCGACGACTTGCTGGCGCTGGTGACGGCGCGCGGGCAGGGGCTGGTGTTCCCCGCCTCGGACCTGCGCCTCATGGGCCGAGCCGGCCTGGGCGTCAAGGTGGGTGCAGGCCTGGCTCTGTACGGGCGGGCTCGTGCATGGTACGGAGGCGTGGTACGGCATGCAAGCCCAACAGCTGCGAGCAGCGGGGGCTGCTTGGCGGCCGCCACAGCGCGGCCGGCGCCGGTCGTGCACGTCCCGGAGTGTTCCAAGGGCGCCCGCGTGACGACGCCCTGTCTGCACGCTCCAAACACACACACTTGAATGCATTCCTGCTTCGTATGCACGTGTGCAGGTTGTAGCCTACTTCTGAACACACGTGTTACTCACCCAACCCCTGCGTTGGGGCCCCCATGCCCACCCCGCCGACCGCTGCTCCCGCCGGCCCCGCACGCAGGCCATGACCGTGGGCTCCTCGCCCCGCCGCCCGGGCGACACCCTCGCCGACCTGGCCGTCCTGCCCGCCGACCTGGCGCCGCTGTTCGCGCCCAACGCCCGCTCCGCCGCCTTCGCCGGCGCCGACGACCAGCCCTCTGGCGACGAGGCCGAGGAGGAGGCCGAGGAGGAGGCCGAGCCGGGCACCGAGGACGGCGGGGAGGACGGGGACGCCGCGCCGCGGCCGCCTGCAGGGCCTTGCCTGCTGGTTGTGACGGCGCACGGCGCCGGAAAGCGCATCCCGCTGTCGGAGCTTCAGATCGGCCGCCGCGGCCTCGCGGGGCAGGTTGTGATCAAGCTTGCGTCCGCCGCCAAGCCGCGCGTCAGCAAGGCCGACCGCGCCGCCGTCGCCAAGGCCGCGGCGGCGGCGGCGTCCGGCGGCGCCGGCGGTGCCGCCGCCAAGCCGCCGCCGGCGCGCGGCGCGGACCGCGTGGTGGGCGCCGTACTGGTGCGCGACGAGGACGAGGTGGTGTTTGCGACGCGCGCCGGCGTGGTGGTACGGCAGTACGCCAACGGCATTGCCGTACAGAGTCGCCGTACGCGCGGTACGGCGCTGGTGGCGCTGGACGAGGGGGACGAGGTGGCGGACGTGGCGGTGGCGCTGCCGCCGCCGCCGCCGGTATCGGAGCCCGAGGCCGAGCCTGAGGTGGTGGCGGTCAAGAAGGTCCGCGCGACGGCCGCCAAGGCGGGCGGCTCGGCCAAGGCGGCGGCAGGCGCTGCCGAGGCGGCGACTGGGCCTGTGAAGGCCAAGGCGGCGGGCGGGGGCAAGGGCAAGGCGGCGTCCAAGGCCGAGGCCAAGGGTGGGGCGGAGGCGTAGGAGGGCGGCGGTGCGCAGCAGGGCGGGTGCAGGTGGTCGGTGGCGGCGGGCCGGGTTCGTGGGATGTGCGCGGTGGAGGATAAGGCCACCCCTGTGCTGCCGTTGGGCAGCGCATCTGAGCGTTTGGGAGCCCTGCTGGCTGGAATGCTGTGTGTCGAACGCATGGATGCGTTCCGGCTGCGGGTGAGGTACGCTGGCGGCATCCGCTTGTAAGGAAGGGCAGCACACCAAAGTGCTAAGGGGGCAGGAGGGCCCGGCGGCAAACCTCCCCTACTTGCACGGCATGCCAGAGGCACACACACCTTGCCCACGGGCCAGCGAGACTACCCTGCACTACCGGTGCGTCGCTGATGGTGTGCTGCTCAGAGCGAGTCACAGTACACTACCTCAAACACACGCGCTAGTAACATCCGCCAGCGCCGCCCATAGCAAACTCACCGCCGGACGCGTCCGGACGAAGCGTGTAGAACTGGCGCAAATGCGTTCAGCGCAATAGCTAAAGAGCACATACCAGGTACTGAGCTCCGTCGCGACCTTGCGGGCCGGGCGTCACCTGGTTACGGTCAGCGCGTTACCTGCTGACATCAAAACTTTGCTTATAGATAACGCTCCGTCCTAGCCCCATATTTCAACTACATACCTAAACACTGACTTCACATCGAGGTGCACACAGCGCGATTCTCAACTTCAGGACAGCGACTGCATGCTCTGCACTCGCCTGCCCCGCTCCGTTCCGCTTGCACGCGTTTGCGGCCAGCATCACCTGTACAGCTTTAAGGCTCGCCCTATCGTATCCACGATGGCGTCCAAGGCGAGGACCGCGCTGGATGAGGTCGGCACCGGTGGCGAGTTCAAGCGCACAGATGCAGGATTCCGCAGCCAGATTGCGCCAGGAGAGAAGTTTTCTCCAGAAGGTGAGCTACTGGCTCGCAAGCATCTTGGCCATCCCGACTTCATGTTTGCCCCTCCAACCCAAGCCCCACGTTCTTCCCGACCCCGCAACCACCCCCTCCGCCACCCCCGCAGCCGACCGCTACCACCTCTACATCTCGCTAGCCTGCCCTTGGGCCTGTCGCTGCTTGGCGACGCTCTACCTCAAGGTGTGCCCGGGGCTTGTCCTCGCGGTGCCCACGCCTTCAACTTAGGGTGCCTGCCTGCCTTCTCGCATGCGTTGCCCGGCTACTCCTCCCCGCGTGGGCTGGCGCTCGTTTGCTTGGAGCTGGGCCTGTGATACTGCTTACCCGCTGCCAGGCACTGCTCAGCCGTCTCCTCCCCATCTGCACCCAACCTGGCCTCTCACCCCCAGGGCCTGGACCACGTTATCGGCGTGTCTGTCGTGCACCCCACCTGGCAGCGCACCCGCCCCGACGACCCCAAGGTACGGCACACGCTTATAAGAAGCTGCCATTCATTAGGCCCCCGTCGCGGCCTGCTGACTCCGCTGACACTCCTTCCCATGCCCCGCTCCACGCCTACCGTGCCCAGGACGAGCACTGCGGCTGGGCCTTCCGGGCCCCCTCCGACCCGCCCCTCGCCAGCGCCACGGGCCACGGCTCGTTCGGCTGCCAGGCTTGTGTGCCCGACACGGTCAACGGGGTCAAGTTCGTACGGGACCTGTACGACATGGCGCAGGACACCACGGGTACGGCAGGATGGTTAGGGGAGGGCGGTAGAGGCCGCTCGCAGGCTCTAGGGCGCGGTGCCGGCAAGGGGAGGCTGGACCCTTTGGGGGCCTTGGGCAGAAAGGGCTGCGGCGATCCGTGCCTGTACCCGTCCAGGCCGCCACGCTCTCTCCCCCCGTCCCGCAGGCAAGTACTCCGTGCCGGTGCTGTGGGACAAGAAGGAGCGCACCATCGTCAACAATGAGGTGGGGGCAAGGAAGGATGGGATGGGATGATCCAGGCAGCATGGAGGGATGGGAGGGGAGAGGATGGGGTGGGGTGGGGCAGGGTGGGGAGTGGTGGGTCAAGGAAGGATGGGAGGGGATGGCATGGGGTGGGTTGAGGCAGGGTGGGGAAAGGTGGGGCATGGAAGATAAGGGCACAGAATCGCGAATGGGGCGAGAACGGGACGCCAGGCAGCAGGCACGGCCGTCGGCGGGCCCCAGCATTTTCTTCTTTTCAACGCTCGCGGGCGCGTACATCCCCATGCCACCCTCCAGAGCTCCGAGATCATGCGCATCTTCAACAGCGCCTTTAACGACTTCGCCAAGAACCCGGGTGCGCGGGCGTGGTGCTGCCGCCGCCGCCGCCGCCCCGCTCCCTCCGCCTCATGTTGCCGTAAGCTGCGTCACTTTGCAGGGTCACGTTCCCTTGAACCCCTCCCCTGTCCTGCCCCCGCTCCCTCCTCCTCCCTCACCGCCCACAGGCCTGGACCTGTACCCCGAGGCGCTGCGCCCAGCCATCGACGAGGTCAACACCTGGGTCTACCCCGCCATCAACAACGGCGTGTACCGCTGCGGCTTCGCTACCAGCCAGGAGGCGTACGACAAGGCCTTCGAGGTACGGCAGGGCATGGCTGGCGGGCGGATGTACGGTAGGACGTGCTGGCGTACGGCATGCGCACAGGCTGTTGCCACAACGCACGCCGCACCTCGGCTCCCGCCCTGGCCCTTTGACAGGAGCTGTTCGCTGCGCTCGACCGCTGCGAGTCCATCCTGTCGTCGCAGCGCTACATCGCTGGCGAGGTGCTGACGGAGGCCGATGTGCGGCTGTTCCAGACGCTCATCCGCTTCGACGAGGTGTACGTGGTGTACTTCAAGACAAACAAGTAAGGCGTGGGGGCCGGTGGGGATAAATCCACGATGGCGCTGCATGCCTCAATCTGCTTAATCTGCTGTGCGCCGGGGAGGGCACGTGTCCTAGGGCCTCTGCCGCCCGCCACCAACCCACCGCTCCCCGCCCCTACCCTTGCCAACCCCCACACGGCAGGCGCTTCCTGCGCGAGTACCCGTCCATCGCCGGCTATGTGCGGGAGCTGTACCAGATGCCCGGCCTGGGGCGGGCTGTCAACATGGACCACATCAAGGTGCGGCGGGGCGCGACTGGCGCCGTGCCTCGTGTTCTCGTCCCAGCTTCCGCTGTCGCTGCCCCTCCCGCTGCCATCTTCCGCTTCCTCGTGGGCGCCACCATCGCCCCTCCCGCCTGTCGGTACGCGTGGCTGGCTGCTCCGCGGCCGGACCCGGTTGCCGCTGTCCCTGCCGCCCCTCCCGCCGCACCAGCGCTGTCCCTGCCCTGCGACCTGCCGTGCCTCACCGCGTTGTGCCACGACCGGGGCCCTGTCCACGTGTCGCCTGCTTTCCCGGCCCCCTTGGCCCCGCGCCGCCCCTGGCCTTGCACCACCGCCCTGCCTCCCAGCCCAGGATCCCTGCCCCTTGCTGCCGCCCCTCACTCCTCCTTGCCGCCGCCAGAACCACTACTTTTCGTCGCACCCCAAGCTCAACGCCTACGCCATCGTGCCCCGGGGAGGCGAGCCCTGGTGGGAGGTGCCGCACGACCGCGACGCCAGGTTCCCCGCGGCGGCGGGGGCGGCGGCAGCGGGCAAGCTGTGAGGCGCGGGGTCTGGGATCTTGCATGGTCGCGAGCTGGCGACTGAAGGGTGCATCGGGCTGCATGTTGTTGGGTTGAGGAGTGGGAGTTGACTGCGCCCCCGAAGGGCAAGCTGTGAGTACCGCCGCCGCCATGGGGCATATGGCTTTGCCTTGGCCTGGGCCTGTGGGCCTGGGCCTGTGGGCCTGGGCCTGTGGGCCTGGGCCTGTGGGCCTGGGCCTGTGGGCCTGGGCCTGTGGACCTAGCGCTAGGGCCGAGGCCCAAGCGCTAGGTAGCTGGTGTGCTGCATGGAGGTCGTGTTGCGGCGTGTGTGGGCCAGCTAGGGTCGGTAGCGGCCGTGGGCGCAGCAGCGATGGCTTGACCCTGGGCTTGATGACAGCATGCACGGCTTAGGCGGGTTGCTTGGTGGACGCAGCGGCTTACCTGTGCCACGCAAGGTTGCCACAGCCACGTACTCACAGCGGTACGCTAGCAATCGGGCGTGGCAGCAGGTTGGGCATAACGGCCGCCATCGGTTGTGTGATGGGTGTGATGGTTGCGGCAGCGGCAAAATGAATGGCATGCGCAGTGCGGCTGTGTAGGGGTGCGGCCTATCTAGGTGCCCCTGGGGCGAGAGGGAGGGATGGCGGCGGGGGCTGTAGGCGCCCAGTCGCGGCCCACGGGCCGAGCGGTCGCGCGTGCCTGTCGCCGCACCGCCCGCGGAACATACATAGCGTATGGGAGGAATGGAATGAAGTAGCTGGCGAGATTTGACGACGGAGTCAGGCTTGCCGCTTCCTTAGGCCCGGACCCGCGGACGGCAGCCTGCCGGCTCTGCCGTTAGTTCCGGCGCAAGGAGCCAGGCGATGCCTGCGAGCGCCAGCGCCAGGGGCAGCTGCGGCAACATATCCGTGCACCTGCTTTCAGACGGCTGGGAGAATGTGGCAGCAGGGCGTGTCGATGCGCCGGCGCGGCAACCCGCTTCACGTGCGTCACGTCCATGCGGGCTACCGACCGCCGGCGGCGGGGTGTGGATGGAGGCGCGCCGTCTCTTGTGGGGAGTGTTGTGGTCTGGATTGGTAGCAAAGGGTGCACAGGCGGCTTTGCTGTGGCTGCGGCCGCAGCTGGAGCGTATTGTGGGACGTGAGGCGCAGTGCGTGGCAGCAGCGCATGTTAGGTTCGTCCAGATATGACGTGTCCATCCGCCCGCGCACGTCGATTACCCTGGTCTTGCTTGGGCAGTCATGGAGACCTTGGTCGCTCGGCTGGCGGGCAAAGGCGACCCAAGGGTCGGGTGCTTTGGCAAGCAAGGGCCAAGGTTTGCGCACGCGCGACACTGTGCACCTGACGCTGCGTCGGAGAGCATGAAGTGCAGCAGGGCGCAAACGCAGCAACCTGGGACCGAGTGACCGGCACTGCTTAGTTACTTCGCCTCGCATTCTGTCGCGACATGTGCCGCGGCCGCAGCAGCCCGCTACAGCGAGTTCCGCCGAAACATGAAGTGTCCATAAGCTTTGCACACGCCACACACAGCAACCATGGCCTACAGCAGCCGCTGCGTGGGGTTCCCCGGAGCGCGCGGCCTGGTCGTGCGGCCCAGTCCCGCGGACGGCAGTCCGCAGGCGCTGCTGTTCCTGCGCAAGGAGCGAGGCGATACCTGCGAGCTGCGGCCGATGGCGGACGACGGCAACAGCGTGGGCGAGCCGCTGGCGCTGAGTGGGCTGCCGCTGAGAGGCACCGCCCGCGCCCCAGTCTACGAGCCCACCACCAGCGCGGTCTTCTTCAAACAGGGCTATGCGGTGCTGCGCCTCGACCTCAGCGGCGCCGTCAGCCTCGCCGCCGGCAGCGAGGAAGAGCGCGGCGACGCCGACGGGTTCGGCGCGGCGGCGCGCTTCCAGCCCGTCGCCATCAGCGCATTGGCCGCCGACGGCAGGGGCGCCGTGTTTGTGGGCGACGGCGGCCGCATCCGCCGCCTCGACGTCCGCACGGGCGAGGTGACGACGCTGGCAGGGACAAAGTGCCCCGGAAGTCTGGAGTGGCAGGCCCTGTCCTTCGACGCCGACGCCGACGCGCTCGTGGCCGCCACATGCTCGGCTCTGTGCCAAGTCCGGCTCGGCGGCGGTGGCGGCGCTGGAGGCGGAGCAACGTCCGTGCAGCTGCTGGCCGGCGGCTGGGAGGAGAACAGCTGGGCCGATGGTGTTGGAGCGGCCGCCAGTTTCTCCTGCATCGCCGCTGTCGTTGCAGCAGGCGGTGGCGAGGTGTTGGTCATTGACTGGGGCCGCCTGCGCCGCGTGGACGGAGCGACCGGCGCCCTGCGCACGGTGCTGGAGGGGCTGCCGGGGCTGCTGTTAGGGTTAGCTATCCTGCCCAGCGGCGAGCTGGCGGCCTGCGGCTTTGACAACGGCTGCCTGGCCCTCATCCGCGGCCCGCAGCCCCTTGCGCCCAGTGTCGGCGCTCTCGGCGGCCGGTGCCCGCAGGCCTTCAAGGGCCCTTTCCTGAGCGAGCTGCTGGCCCTGCCGGCGGAGGGGAGCGCAGAAGGAGCCGGCGACAGACCCACCGTGCGTGTCCGCGTGGGCGAGGGCGACAGCGCACGCGTGTTTTCGCCGCACCGCTCGCTGCTGGCCGCATGCTCGGAGTATTTCCGGGCGCTGCTGGCACCGGACGGCACCTTTGCCGACAGCGGCGCCGTTGAGGCGGCCCTGCCGGACGCCGACCCGGACGCCTTCGCATGGCTGCTGAGCTGCATGTACGGCATGGCGGCCGCGGAGGGAGGGCCGTACCAGCCTCCTGCCGTGCCGGCGGCGTCGCTGCGGCCGGTGGTGGTGCTGGCGGCGCGGCTGCTGCTGCCGCCGGCTCTGACTGGCCCGCTGCAGCAGCAGCTGCTGGCGGCCGTGACGCCTGCGAGCGTGGTGTCGGACCTGGCGTGGGCGCACCGGCACTCGCTCAGCTTGCTTATCCCGCCGCTCAAGGCGCGTTTCGTGGCCTCTCGCAAGCAGGTGGACCGGGCAGCGCTAGGAGGCCTCGTCACGACGGCCCCCGAGCTGGCGGCAGAGCTGATGTGGGCGCTGCTGTGAGGGCGCTGCTGTGAGGCCGCTGCGAGGGCCTTGGAGCGCAGCAGGGCGCTGCGACGGGGCTGGGTGCAGCGGCGCGGCACGGGCCGGCGGACGGCACGACTCGGCCACCTTGGCGGCCGGTCGCCGCCGATGCTGGTAGTGCAGCGGGGCCGCGCGCGGGGCAGGGCCGTGGGGGCGGGCGGCGTGGGGTAGGGCGGCAGTCCTTGGCTTGGGCGCGGGTCATCATGGGAGCGGTGCGGCCGGGCGGCGCGTCCGTCTCTGGCGGGCACCGTCCCGGCGGCGCTAGCTGGGTACGCGGACAAGGTGGGTATCGCCCAACTTCCTTGGGGTCGATTCCGAAGGCCTGCACCTGAGGCCCGGACATCCGTTTCCTTTT
>BDDC01000280.1:49046-65420 GCA_001662425.1 Chlamydomonas sphaeroides | reverse complement strand
CAGCTGGTCGAAGACGCTGGCAGGGGGCATGCCGGAGTGCTCCATGTGGTACGTGGCCATGTGCAGCGTGTAGGCAGCAGCGGCCCGGCCGAACATGGGACAGGCCCATGGCGGGAATGCGCTGCATGCGCTTCTTTGCTCCAGCCAGCCGCGAGTCCCAGTCAAGCAGGGGAGGAAGTGGAGGGCTGGTGAAGGAGATGCCGAGCGCATCACAGATGCCACGAACGGGGGCAGCTCTGCTGCGGCCGCCGCAGGCAGGGGCGGAAGGAGGGGCGTGCCGGGGGCAGCCACAGGTAGGGGCGGGGCAGCGGGCGCGGGCACAGGCGCGCGGGCGCGCGGGGCGCGCGGGTGCGCGGGCGCGTGGGCCCCCCGCAGCAGGGTGCCACCCACAATTAGGCTGCCGTCCTACAGTGCTTCTGTTGTATAACAACCAAGGCATCCACTGCAGTGTGATATGTTTTATCCACTCTGATGCGCGTGGATACTACAAATGGTAGAGAAACCAAGAGTTCTGGGATCGAATACAAGTCGAGATCGGATTTGCGTCGGAGGTGGTGGTCCCGACGGCCGTGAAAAATGGGGAATGCCCGGGCGAATGACGTCTTCTGCATGTCAGCAGCATTGCCCGGGCGGGGCAGCAGGCGAGGCAGCAGGGCATCGGGCGCGGCAGCGCGTGGCTGCAACTGGCTGCAAGCTTGGTTGCATGTGTTGATTGCGTTTGCCAGGATTGGCAGCGAGGCTACTCCCTGCCGAGCCACTGCCGTGGCAGTGTTGTGCAAATTGCAGGCTGTCTTGGGTCTTGGGTGATAGTGCGGGAGTGGGGCTGTGTAGCCGACGCAACTAACTTTGCGAGGCCGGGACGGCCGGGGGTTCCGGCCATCATAATCATGTTGGAGGAAGTGCGACGATAGCCAGCAGGCCACAGTTGCATATCACGATGCCCCGACGCGTTTCTCCGGTGCACAGACCTGCGCCCGTGATCGTCACGAATTCCTGTGCCCGCCTCGGCCTCGTCGTGTTCACGCATGCAGTCCCAGGCAGGAACGGGCAGGACCCATGGACGTCGGTACGGAACTTCAGTCTATTATCTGTAATTGCAAGCCAGTGGAGAGCGTTGGCTCGGGATCATAGCGACCGCCAGCGCCATGGCCCGAAGCATGTATTTTTGCCATAATGAGTCAGCGGCCCAAAAGTGCCTTCTGCACACACACATACACACACACACACCTAAGTGACAAACCTATATCACTGCAAGTTAAGCGCTGGTGCCCAGCGAGCAGCTCGGCTCGCAGCATAGGGCGAGGCGCCATACGACACCGCGAACCGCTTCGCTCTGAGTTCTCAAGGAAGCTGGCTCATGAAGCTCAGAGCTCTCCTGTCTTGTTTCAGCAGCAGCTATGGAATTTGTTCGTCGAAAACGACAACAAACACTTGCTCTTCGGATTGTGGCCCAAGTGCTGCGCTAGGCATACGCACGGCACCACATTCTGCCAATGAGACCGCGGGGTGTGCAACTTGCGGATTACCAACCACAATGGACCCTGCTGACACCGCGGCAAGTTTGTTCAATAGTCGCTGTTTCGCGTTGCGCTGGGTTCTTAAGATGCTGGTGGAAGTCAAATGGCAAGCACAGTGCAGCTTCATCCTATGAAAATCTGACTCATGCTCCAGTGGTGCGCGCCTCCAGACTCGGCGTTCTTTTTTGCAACTTCTGACCCTCAACGCAGCCTGCAACCTGGTCCATTGCCAAGCGCGACGCGCTGCTCGTTGCCGCATCCCCTGCGGCCATCTCGGTCTTCACCGAGGATGGCCGTACTCTGCTCCACCAAAACGACCAAAGCCGAGCGCTCCTGCTGGGCCGCTCTTCAGAAGCCTATCAGCCCGAAAGCACTTTCTGCGGCATGTTTGACGACGAGCCGGACAAACGCGAGGACATGCTCTCCGAGCTGGCGCTGGCGGGCTCCTGGAGAGGTGAGCGGGCAGCGAGGGGCAAGGACTTCAGGGGCAGCCCGTGCCACGCGCATTGCAGCCCCTGCCTTGGTCATAGTGCGAGACAGGTGGTGTGCCTGGCTGGGTGATAGGGGTCCCTCCGCTTGGTAGCACCTGCATGTACTGCATGTCGGCCGGACATGTACACGGCTGCTAGCCTACGTACACAACCAGTGGCAGCAGATAGAGCTCATACCCCGGGCCTGCTGTTCGTGGGCCACCCGCCCGGCAGGCATCATCCGCGTCCCTTGGCGGCGCCCTGAAGCTGTCCCAACTCAGCAGATGGGGCCGCGCATGCCTTCAGGTGCGGCTTGCCTCGCTGTTTTACGCAGGTAGAGCGAGGCGCTGCCGTGTGTTCAAAAATTGCGCCTTGTGCTTGCGCTTATCCATGAACACATTGCGGGGAGCACCTTGTCCCAGGGCCGAGGGGCGGCGGGGATGGGCACTGGCTGGAGGTAGCGGCGGCAGCTGGGCTGCTTGATTGCTTGAACTAGTTGGAATCCAGCAAACGCTTGCCTCCCACACTTGCTCGTGCAGCAATCAATTGCTGTACAATGGATGGAAACTCGCTCCAGGGCTCATTGGGTTCCGGAAGCGCATGCCTGCTTTGTCCAGCCTACTGTTACTCACACCTCGCTGCACCAACTGGAACACGCACAGAGGCCACACGCACAGCACAGCTGCAGCTGCCAGCCATCAGTGCGCTGTGCTCACACGCAGTAACTGCTCACGACACAAGGTCTCCTGTCTAACGGTGCTTCCCCGGCCTGCCTGTCCCCGCCCATGCCCCGCCAGCAGTGCGTGTAGCAGCAGGCGCCGCACCCCCTGACAACGGCAGCAGCAGCCGCTGCAGCCACGGCGGGACATCACACACCGCTAAGCAGGACCACGAGCGCCCACGGCTGCCGTCTCAGCAGCAGCACGCGCAGGTAGCAGACTAGCTGGGACACACGGATGATGACTATCATGTAAACCGCACCCCTGCACGATTAAATCCTTCGTTGCTCGCAGGAGGTGGCTGCCAGTCTTCAGCCTCATTCGCCTCGCCTTCGCATTCTTGCGGCTGTTGTGACTGGCCAGGTCACAGCTACCAGCGACCGTGACAGCAGCAGCTTCTGGGAGCCTCCTGACAGCAGGTACGACAGCTGCGACAAGTACAGCCCAGCCGGCGCCGGTCGCAGCCCGCTGGGCAGGGACAGCTTCCTCCACAGCTCTCTCCACCCGCTCGCCACCTCCACCTTTGCCACGCTCTACAGCCGCTCCTCCAGAGCCGCAGCACACCAGCGCTGCAGCGCCATCGCCAGCAGCAGCCCACGTTTCGTCACCACTTCCTCGCAGCCGGGCCGTCAACGGCACCTGGCTCCTGTGATACCCAAAGCCCGCACCAGCACCAGCAGCATTGCATCGGCCTCAGCGGCCTTCATTGCTCGGAGCCCTGCGGTAACCCCTGCCGAGGCCGCCGCTGTCGGCCCCTATGGGGCTTCTGCCAGTGCCAGCACCACGCTTGGCGCCAGCGCCGCTCCATTAGACGACAGGGTCTGTGGCCGGAACGGCAGCAGCCCTTCACCAGCAGCCCAACATCGGCGGCCGCTCCCGCGGCGCACAACATCGTGCATGATGCTCAGCGCTGGCACTGGACCTGTAGCCCAGGGCCAAAGCAGCAGCAGCGTGATGAGCTTCGCAGCGCAGGCGCAGCATCAGGGCTCGCGAGCTCTGAGCTTTGCGCTGTCGCTGGCGACCGCGCCAAGCATGTTGCCGGCGGCGGCGGCCGGGGCCAGCAGCAGGCACGGCTCGTCATTAGTGGCGGTGCGGCAGCTGTCGCCGCGGCAGAGGGCAAATGACACTGCTGCTGGCGGCAACGGCAGCAGGTCACAGCAGGTAGTGTGCACCACCTATGTACTGTACATATGTATCTTAAGTTTTAGGGTTGTATGTAGGGTTTTACGTAAAACCCTACATACAAGCCTATGTAGTACGTATGTATCGCGTCACGTAACGGAGCGTGCCACCTACCGGTGCTTGCTGCGAACAGTTACGTAGATCAGGTTAGCAGCAAGCAAGCATAGGAGCTCATAATTGTGTACATGTAAGTTACACTTCGGCGGTGCATTTCTGTGCCCGTGCGCATGCCGCCCGCACATCAGCCAAAACCGCCCCCGCCGCATCAACCCCTTACTGGGCGGCGCGAGGACGTCTGAAAGAAGGGCCACAGTCCCCCCTTGCTCAAGCAACCAAAGCCGGCCTTGATCCAGCCCGTGTCGCCGCCACCGCACTGAACGGCACCCTATGTGTCCTTGCACTCAGCTGCGACCCTAGCAGCCACGCCCAACGCCGGCACGCCCGGACCTCTACACCCTGCCTACGCACGAGACCAAGGCAGCCTACATGCACCTTAGTGGGCCTGGTGGTCGTCGTGGGGTCACCCCCTCCACGCCTGCCCTCCTAAATGCACCGACGTATGTTTTACGTGTGTCGTAACCATATCTATTCCTGCCAATTCAAACAGCCACGCATCCAGTTTCGTTACTATTGAAGTAATTGTCGGCTGAATGAAACGCTGTCCCTGAGTGCAAGCGCCAACACACAGGAACGCGATTATCTCAACCTAGCTAACCCTTGTGTATCTGCTCACCGACCGGGCTTCAGGGCGCCATGCCTGGGGCCGCACACCGGCCCGTTGTCAGCGCCAACGCCCGTCTCCCCAGCCCTTCCGCGGCAGTCCCAGCTCCATGAAGCCGACCAAGCAGTGCCAGAATCTCGCGACGCCGGCGACACGACATCCAGGGTTGTGGGCGGTGGCGGAGATATGTGCCATGTGTCACGGCGTGTCACGTAGCGAGCGAGTCATGCGTGTGTCGTGTGTGTGTCGTGATGCATGCACCACTGCCCGCACCTCCCTAATCTTCCCTCATCAGGCTGGCCCCCGTGCAAGCAGCCTCCGCCGCTCATCTGCTGTGTGCAGCAGCACCGCTGCCATGGCTAGCGGTCCTCCCGCCGCCAGGGCAGCTGCCGCCGCTACCACCAGCGGCGGCAGCATGTGCAGCCCCAGCGCATCCTCTTGGCCCATCTCCAATGACGACAGCAGCACGCGCCACACCCACAGCCACCGCAGCAGCGTTCGAACAGGTGTTGAGGGCATGCGGCCATCCGCTGGCTTGGCAGCAACACGGTCGGCCTCCGGCGGCCTGGGCTCTGCTGCTGGCGGCCTGGGCTCTGCTGGCGGCCTGGGCTCTGGCGGCCTACGCTCTGGCGGCCTGGGCCTGGGCTCTGGCGGCCGCCTGGGCCTGGGCCATGCGCACAGCTTCCAGGCGCGCACGCAGCAAGCCCCACCAAGCCGCAATGACAGCCTGCTAAGGAGGTTCAGCGTAGTCCCCGAGATCACCGAGGGCCTGCCGCAGCTCCTGCTTGACTCCCGTGACGGCAGCGATGACCTGTGTGTGGAGGCGCGGCAAGGAGCGCCACCGCAGCCCACGAGCCGCAACATGCATATGCATCCATCGCCCAGTAGTGGCAGCGCGCAGCGGCTCACGTTTTCCTTGGGGCTGGTGGACGTCCAGCAAGTGGCGCTGCTCGGACGACGGCAGTGGGAGTTGGGGAGCTCGAGCTCGGCAGTCACTGCGGCGGATGCCACTCGGTGTCCTGTGGAGGCAGCCCTGGCGGATGAGCGTATCACGCCCATGCAGCGCCAGCCTACGGCGGCCTGCCCGGCTGGGCTGCCGGGCGCCGAGCTCGGGCCATATCAGCAGCCAGCACCGGAGCCTAGCACCGGGGCTGATGCGGCGGAGCTACAGCCGCAGCAGCAGGAGGAGATGGAGCAGCAGGGGGAGGTGTGGCACGAGGTGTGGGCGACGGCAGCGACGGACCCGGTCAGCGGCGCGCGCGTGGTGGTGCTGAACCAGGTGGGCGTGGGTGCCAAAGCGACGGCGGCGGAGCAGCAGCCGGTCGCACGCATGTCCAGCCATTGGAATCCGTGTGTCACGTGATGTCGTACAGTTGTAACGCCCCCCATCGCCGCAGGTGGACGTGAGCGCCAAGGTGGCGGCGGAACGGCACCTGATGATGGTCATGGAGACGGAGCACCGCCTGGTGGAGCAGCTGTGAGTTGCTGGGGATGGTTCCCGCCACGCTCTTTTTGAGCTACACGACAGCCTGCGAAGTGTACATTGCAATACACTGACAGGCAGCGCGCGGGCAGTCGCGTGGAGCACTCTCACACGGAGTGGCTGGGCGGCAGAGGGTTTAGTACTGACACTGGGCGGTGTGCTGGCTGCACGCATTGCAGGGGCAACACGCCCAACGCAAGCACCACGTGAGCTGCACGCAACAAGCTAAGCTGACCATCATCCACCCCACGCCCTGCCGCCCAGTTTCCCGCGCCACATCCTGCAACACATCACCGAGCAGTGGACGGCGGCCGGCAGCGGCGGCAGCCCTGCGGCCGCCTCCGCAGCACTGCGCGACTGCAGCGACCGCTGGCAGCCGGTAATCTCAGACTGCAATGGCCTCGCGACGTACCACCCGGAGGTGCGCGGCAGCTGTGCGGTACACCATGACATATGTACCAGATTGATGCATCGCCACCATGCATAAGACACCATGACCTATTGGCATGCCGTTGCCTGTTGGTGCGGCCCGCCTCAGGTGACTCTACTGTTTGCCGACATCAAGGGTAGGGTAGGGCCAGCCATCGTTGCCGGGGTTTTGTGTGTGCCAAGTGTAGTCGCGGGGCGCCGTATTGCTGCGTCGTGGCCGCCCGCTGCCCAAACATACCTGCACAACGGTCCTATGCCACCAGGCTTCACGCCCATGTGCAAGGAGGTGGAGCCGCAGCAGGTGCGTAGACTGAGCACTACACACCAGTAAGCACAATGCAAGCCGAGTGCCGGTGTGCATTCTGGCGGGGGCGCGCCGACGGATTGGACGTCCCCAACGTCCGCTTTGGCCTGAGCCCCAGTTAGCCATCTCGATCCTTGCCGCGGTCCCGCCCCACCTCGCGCAGGTCATGCGGCTGCTCAACGACCTCTACTCGCGCTACGACTCTCAGCTGGACGCCTTCAACGTGTTCAAGGTGGAGACCATCGGAGGTGCGTGGGCATGTGGCTGTGCGCGAGGCGACCGGGCTGGCAGCAGCCATCGGCGACAGCCTCTGGGGTGGAAACATGGGTTTTGATAGGTTGAAACAGCGACATGGAGGATGCCTTTGCACCCTGCCTCGCTCGCCCGCCATCTCCCGCCTTCCTCCCAGACTGCTACTTTGTGGCCGGCGGCCTGATCCACGAGGACAGCGACGGCATGGCGGCGGTGCGCCACCGCTGCAGCCAGGGCCAGGCAGACCCGCAGCACGCGGAGCAGGTGTTTGGGTTCGCACAGGTGCGAGGGACAAGCAGCGGCAGGGGCACGGCAGCGTTGGAGGCAGGGCCAGGAGCGGCGCGGGTTACCAGTCGCCTCGCAACTGCAATCCGTGCTTCTCAACGTGCTTCAAACCACTAGCTACGTACCTTCCTCCCTCTTCCCCGTCCCCCAGGCCATGCTGGCCGCCGCCCGCCAGGTGCTGCTGCCCACCACGGGGCAGCCGGTGGAGATCCGCATCGGCATGCACACCGGCTCCGTCGTCAGCGGCGTCGTGGGCACCCGCATGCCGCGCTTCTGCCTGTTTGGTGCGTGCCTGCCGTTGCCGTTGCTTGCTTGGTGGGGGGCTCTGGCCACTCACTCGGCGGGCATGCAGGCTGGCATGCAGCGGCGGGCGGCGCCCTCGCCCAGCCGTCCTCGCTCCCCCCAAGTCGAATCTGACTTCGATGCGGTCTTCGTCCCATCCACCGCCGGCCCCTGCCGCCCACGCAGGCGACACGGTCAACACCGCAAGCCGCATGGAGTCTACGGGTGAGTGGACAGACAGCCGGAGCGCTGCACCGCCAGAGCACCAGAGCACCGCACAGACAGAAAGCATGCATGCCTAAGCCCGGGGGACAGGGCGTGTAGGGGGCCTCGGCCCACCTGATCGCCCTACCTCCTTAGATCACGGCGAGTCAAGCTCGCCATACCTCTTTTTCATGCCTAGTCAACGTTTGGGACATCTTAAACGAACGGGCGCAGCTGCCCTTGTGCTGCGCTGAGTCCCGCAACCACACACGCCACACCCGACCTGTCGCGCCTGCCGCGCGCCCTGTCCGGCGCAGGCGCGGCCGGCACCATCCACGTCTCCGAGGACTGCTACCGCCGCCTGGCCCCGCACGTGACCGAGGGCTGGGAGGCGACCGGCGGCATAGAGGTGCGATCGGGGTGCGTACTGCTGCCCTTGCTTGGGCAGCACGTTGCTTGGCTGCTCGTTCCAGCAAGAGTGAGGTGCGAGTGCTGTGCGTACGGCCATTGGGCAGCACGTTGGCTCAGTTCGGCCGCACGCTGGTTAGGCCATTCGTTAGGCACATTCGCGACCGACACACGCTAGGCACATAGGCCGGAAACGATACGCGGGGCGCCTGTGGTCGCGCGTCAAGCACGGACCATGCCGCCTCAAGTATCACAGCACACGCATTGTTGCGTGCGACGGGGGTTCGCGCACCCCAGCCGCCCACGGCACCCGTCAATCAGTGCCATATCCCCTACCTGCCGCTGTGCAAGGCGTGTGCAAGAATTGTTTCATACCGTCCACCAACGACACTTCAGCACGCACGCCGTGGCATCCGACAATGGCGCCCCCGGCCCGGCCACCTTCCAATTCTCCCCGACCCCTGACGCTGTGCAGGTCAAGGGCAAGGGCCCCATGGCCACCTACCTGTGGCGGCCCCCGGGCGGGGACGGAGAGGCCCAGTAGCGGCAGAAGCGGCTCCGCCGCCGCCGCCTCGCCGCTCGAAGTGCTGCCGGGCGGAGACGTCATCCCAGCGCACCGGCCGCGGGGTTAGCCAATCCGGAAGGGAGCTAGCTTCTGACGACGTCCACCAAGCAACGGGGCCACGTGCGCGCCGGTATTGTGCGCACGCCGCGGCGGCCGGCGGCTGCTGGTAGCAGCCGGGGCTCGCTCGGTCTCGCGGCTTGCGTTGCCACCCGTGCACGCCTGCTGTGCTTCTGGGCTCCTCAGCCGCAATCGGAGCGCCGCCATGCTGGGCGCTGCCGCCGAGCAGCGAGCGGTGCCGCGGCGGCGGGCGGCGGCAGCGCCTCTGCCACGAAAGCAAGCAGGGTTGGCAGCCTTGGTCTCTTCGGCGGCGCCAGCCTCTGCTAGCTGCCATGTATTACACTTGACGGGCGTTGCGTCCGGTGGCGGGCAGGGTGTGACACGGTTGGTTGGTGTCATTACTTCAGTTGGTTTAATTGTTTTAGCTGCCAGCATGAGGCTGTTCGTTGGCCGGTACACCCACGAACGCATGCATGCAAATAAACACGTCTTGGTCTATGTGTCGGCGACTGCTGACAGGCGAATTCATGCTCGTGCTTTGCGGTGCCTGCTGCCGTGCATCCACCGCCGCCGCCCGCCTGCCGCCGCGCGTGTGTGTGCGCTGCTAGGCCATGGCGGTGGCGCGCGTACAAGGGAACAACAAATGCGGTTGCCCTAGGTCTCGTTGGTGCAGGTCTCGCTGGATTGCTGTGATCGGTCTGGTGTGGACCGAAGGGGTCGTTGCTCGTAGCACACTGTGCACGGGCGCATCGCGCTTGCGCAGGTGCAAGTGGGGTTCTGGCGAGGGGGAGGTGGGCGGCATGCGGCAGCCGCCCAGATACGTGCTGCCATGGCCTTGACACTTCTCTTGCACGGGGCTTGGTGTTTACAGGGCTGTGTGCATGTGACTTTCCGTGTCAAACCGGTGTGTTGTTTTTCGTGCGATGTCAACGCAGCCTTCAACACGCGCGCGCTCCGTGGCCGTCTGCCGGCTCATGCGCGGGCGAGCATGGGCGGAAAGCCGCATGCCCTGAGGCGCCCGCCGGGCCGCTCGCCCGGCAGGGGAGGCGACGGGGGTGGCGATGGCGGCGGCGAAGGGCCGGGGCCAGGCGGCGGTAGCGGCCGCGGCCGCGGCAAGCGCGGGCACCCGAGCTCTGATGGCGGTGGCCGGAGCAGGCCCGCCGCCGCCACCGCCGCCACCTCCGAGCGGCCGCGGCCGCGGCAGCGGCGGCCGCATTAAGTGGCCGACGCTGCCTGGCTCAGGCGCCAAGCGGAAGCGTAGCGGTTGGTGTTGGGGGCTGAGCTGGCAGCAGAGGCGGGCCCCGCCTCCTGGCCGTGCATGGCTAGCTGTTGCGTCAAACGTTGCGATGGCGGCCGTAGGCTTGTGCTAGTGTGAGGCCAGCGAGGGGGCGGGGGGCGCGACATCTCTCTGCACGCAAGCTTGCCCGGGCCATGTCCGGGTGAAGGGCCGTGTTCCAGTCGAGTGCCGGCACGTTGAGCGCTGATTGAGAGTGTGGTGGGCGCCTACGCAAGTAACGGCGTATGGTAAAGCAGTTGCATTGGTGGGGGAAGCCGGCAGCCCTAGATGAAGGACTGGGTGTAGGGCAAGCCCCTCATCCCATTCCAGATGGAGCCACCTTGTCAGGTGCAAGCAGATGTTTTTGGGTGTCCAGGGGCGAGAAGCAAGAAAGAGCGCACGCGGTGTTAAGATTCGGTTTATGGATGGGGACGGGGCCGCGGCAGGTGAGGGCAGGGGAAGGAAGTCGTGGCTCTATGGGGTGGGTGACTTCCCCTCGCCTTGCGGCCGTCAAGGGCCAAGCCACTCAAGGTGGTGCCAATGACGGTTAGTTGTGCCGAGTAGCGATTTGGGCAGATCCGGTCGCAAGCGGTACAGCGGTACAGCGGTACAGCGGCCTCAGGTACGCTTCAATGACATCCACGCTGGTTCTGGAGTAAAACGCCCTCATCGAGAGTCCAAGTCCAAGCTTAAGCCCTCCTCGCCGGCCGCCGCAGCAACAGGGCTCCTCAGCGCCCAAGTGGCACTTCCCTGGCGCTTCTGCGTGGCCCCTCGCCGGCAATGGCCTCCGTCTGACCCCCAGCGACAGCTCCGCGCAGCGCAACACGGCCCGCGGGTCGCAACCGCACCCCGTGCGCTAACCCGGGCCACAGCGGGCCCGGTTTGTCGACCGCGACGTCGTCGCGGTTGCCACTACGGATGAACCCTCTCTAATCTTTAACGTCGGAGCGTCACGTGTATCCCCACTCATTCCTAGTCCACAAAAAACCGGGCCGCTGCGGGCCCGGTTTGTCGACCACGACGGCCGCCGCCGCCCCGGCTCCCGCCGCCGCGCCGCACGCCAGCCGAGGAGGGCTGACGCCACAAGATACGAGGGCTGCCGCCACCCCGGTCCCCGCCGCGCGCCTGCCGGTGAGGCCCGGCGCAGATCAGGGTCCTGAGGACGCTGACCTAGGCTGTCATAGATCCTATGAAGCTCCAATGCAACTTATAATGGTCTCCCAAGGGTACCGAAAGCGTGTGAGGCCCGATGCAGGCCAGGGGCCCTGGCAGCTCGCTGGTGCCCGGTCAGCAACCGCCCGCTGGCAGCGCGAGAGCCTTCCAGGCCTTCCAAGCGTGCTTCAAGTTAATTACAGATCAAGTCAAGAACCTGTCGATTTTACGGTCACCGTTGTCAAGCCGACTTGAAGCGCTGGCCCTAGGGGCCCAAGGGGGGAGCGCGGCGCGCCCAAACTTGCCCTTCCGCCCAGCACGCAGGACCGACGGGCGGCGCAGCGGACCGCTACTGTTGAGGCAGCGGAGCCAGCGGCACTCGGGCCCTCCGCCCATTGCCGCTACTGCCTTCTTAGCCCGCATATGCCACAGGGCGCCAGCGTACCCCGCTGGTGTCGGAGCTCATACACCGACATGCCGTTGCTGCTGCACCCCGTTCAACACGCCCACACCGGCAAACCCACACTCACTAACCCACACCGGCAAACCCGTCCTGGCAACCCGCACGGGCCAGGATGCCCTCCTGGCACGGGCACGCCCACACCGGCACGCCCCCGCCAGGATGCTAACCAGGGGAGATGCTCACTGATGCAAAATCGGCATACATAAGGTCAGGATAAGGTCCTGCATTAGGTGGCTGCGACACGATATTGTTTCGCGCCTTTTTGCTTTTTGCGGCCTCTTCTATGCTTTTGGTTGAGCGCGCTTTTGCAAGTGGGAGTGTGCTAGCTGTTGAGGTACTCGCGGCCGAGTCAGCGACCGTACCGTACTGCTGCGGTGTCGACGTTTCAGCCCAGGCCGGAGCTTCACGACACTGGCATGATATCGGCAAGAGATTATCTTGCTTCTGGTACACATTGCGGAGGTAGCGGGGATGCCACGGGGCACTTGGATGAACGTACTCTGCATGCGCTTGAAACTTCCTAGTGTATGGCGCTGCACGTCCACACCCTACATGCATACTCACCTTTAGTGGCAAGACTGCCGCCTGTCGCCTGATCTACTGCGGAAGCATTGTCGTCAGGGGTGAACGTAACCCGACCGCTCCAGTTTTGCACTTCAGCTGCTGCATGAAACTCAAAAACCTGCTATTGTGCTTTGGCGGCAGTAGTGAAAGGCGTTCTGGGGACTTTGGGGACACATGCCCTCGGAATAGCGCCGCTGCTGTGACGCCTAGTGCAGATGCAGCATTGCATGCTACATATGGCGCTGCTGCGCGTGCGACATGCTCGGCGACCTCTGCGTTGAGCGAAAAGGTAAGAAGGATGCGGTGGTTCCCAAACCAAAGCGCGGTCAAGTGGGTGCAGCGCACAGCCATTATCGCTCAGCACGCGTCCGAGATCGCTAAACAGGCCTGCGTGACTCGCAAACATCGCAGGTGGGTGTGCCCCTGGCGTTTCATAACCCTGAAGCCCGCCCCCTAAACCCGTTTCCGCGGGACAGGTTGCGTCCGCCGGCGACACGCGCCCTGGCACCATCCAGTCGGCAACGTCCAATGCGAGCAAGCGTGCCTCGCTGCTCGTGAACGCAACTCCCGCGGCCATCTCGGTCTTCACCGAGGATGGCCGCACGCTGCTCCACCAAAATGACCGCAGCCGAGCGCTCCTGCTGGGCCGCTCGTGGGAAGATTCCCAGCGCAATAGTGCTTTCGGCGGCACGTTTGATGTCGAGCCGGACAAAAAACAGCTCATGCTTGCCGAGCTGGCGGAGACTGGATCCTGGAAAGGTGAGCGGGCTCACGTGTGTCTCGTGGCGATGCTTCAGATGTTAGGTTCAGCCCCTGCATTGCTGTCTCGCCCGTGCGAGCCCCACAGCACGCCGGGAACGGGCGCGGCGCAGCCATACGCCGTCGAGCAACCAGTGCGCCTCGGCTCCTGTCGGCAGGTATCGTCCGCGTGCCGTGGAGGCGCCCGCCGACCGACGGCCACCACATCCCTCTGGAAGCACGCTCCTCATTAGGTACGGCAGCTACATGGGCAAAGTGCGATCCTGAGACTGGTGGCAGCCGTGGTGACGTCGCCCTGGGATGGGTTGCGGAGCCTGCGCGTCGCGCTGTGCAAGACGCGGCCGCAGGCCGCCGCCGGGTTGCGGCCCGCGTCAACGAGCCTTCCCGGCCTACCAACCTCGCTTCTGTCGATCCCGTTCCTGGCAGTGCAAGTCGCGGGCGACGCCAGAGGCACCAACGCCATCGACCCCGCCGACATCGGCGGCGGCTTCAGTGGCGCGCCCCCCTTGCTGAGCGCCGAGCGGGGCCATGAGCCTTCGCTGCAGGCATCACAGGACGCGCCCAGCAGGCTGCACTCTTTCGCGCCTGGCCTCCGCGTGCTGATTGCTGCCTCAACCGGCTCGGCGGCCCCCAGCGCCCGCGACAGCGAGCTCTGGGAGCCCTGCAGCGCTCGCGGCAGCTGCGACATGGTCAGCCCTGCGCCGTCGGCCACAGGCCGTAGCCCCCTCGGCAAGGACAGCTTCACGACGGCGTCCAACCCGCTCGCCACCTCCACCTTTGCCACGCTCTACGCGCGCTCCTCCAAGGCCCCGGCGCAGTCGCAGCGCTCCATCACCGCCGCCAGCAGTCACCCGGTGCGCTGCCTCGACGCCTCCGCCTCGCAGCCAGTCAGGCGGCAGCAGCCGGCGCCCGTGGTGCCCTGCGGCAGCAGCCGAGGCTGGGCGTCCTTCTCAGTGGCATCCTCCTCCACCGCAACCGCCGCCGCCTGCCGGCCGGGTCTATCGCTCGGGGCCCCCGGCGCCGCTCCAGGTGCCAGCCTAGGCGCCCCTGACAGCAGCAGCCCGGCCACCCCGCGCACTCTGCCGCGCCGCACTGCCTCTTGCGCACTGCTTGGCATCAGCCCTGGACCCCAGGCGCGAGGCGGCAGCGGCAGCGGCGCCTCCAGCTTTTCGGCCCGCGTGCAGCCAGGAGAGCGGGGCTCCGTCTCTGGCATGCGCGCCCTCAACTTTGCGATGTCGCTTGCCACCGCGCCAGGCGTGTCGCTGGCAGCGGCGGGGACCAGCAGCCTCGGCGCATCGTACGGGGCCAGCGGACCGCTGTCGCCGCTGCGCGTGGGCACCGGCCCTGGCATGAACCACAGCAGGTCTCAGGTAGGACGCGCGCAAAGCAAAGCACGTACGGCGGGATTGCTTGCGACGTAATCGTTGCAGGTGTGGGGCTTCACAACGCTCATGCCCTCACATGCGTGCTGCCGCTGCGCGCGTGTGCTGGCATCCGTTCGTCGTGACGCACCGTACTGCTGGTACGGCATGTGTGAACATGGCCGCGATGCCATAAGATACAACGCGCCCGCTTCCCGTCCCCTGTGTGTCCCACCCTGACCTCCTCACTCCCACCCTTCGTCACTCCTCTCGCAACCTCCACCCGTGTCGCACCCACCTCTGTGCCCCCTCCCGCCAGGTCGTGGCGCGCATGAGCAGCCTCCGCCGCTCATCCGCGGTGTGCGCCCCCAGCACGTTGTCGGCCGAGGGCCGCACCTCGGCCGACGCCGACCGCACCACGGCCGCCACCTGCGGCGGCGCCTTCCACGCAAGCACGGCGTCGTGGCAGCTCTCCCACGACGGCCCCAGCACCGCCCGCTCTAACAGCTGCACCATGCGCAGGAGCGCAGACGACCCGGCGCCCTCGGGGGCGTCCGGCATGTCCACCTCCAGCCTGCGCTTGAGCGCTGCCGGCACCGGCGGCCCCGTCGCTGCACCGCGGGAGCACGGCTTCCGGCCGCGCGCGCTGCAGGCGCCGCACAGCCGCCACGACAGCCTGGCCAGGGTCAGCGTAGTTCATGAGGTGGCCGAGGGCGGGGCGCAGCAGCAGGACTCCAACGAGGACGCGGCCAACGTGCGGCCGGTGGCGCTGCTGGTCGCGCCGGCGCCGACGACCACGGGCAGCCGCACCAGGCAGCCGTCTCCTAGTGGCAGCGCGGCGCGGCTCACTTTTTCCTTGGGGCCCGTCGACGTGCAGCAGGTCGCGCTGCAGGGGGGCTGGGGCGCTAGAAGCCGCGGCTCGGCAGCAGCAGGAGCCTCCACCGAGCAGCAGTGCCCTGTGGAGGCCGCCCTGGGGGACGAGCTCACGTTGGGGCAGCGCCAGCCAGCCACCTCGCTTGAGCTGCATGGCGCGGAGCTCGGGCACCAGTCGGCGCTTGCTCCAGGGCAAGAGCCGGAGCAGGAGCAGGAGGCGGCTGCCAGCAGCGATGCAGAGCTTCGGGTCAGGATCGAGGAGCCCAAGTCAAGGGATGACTCGGCCGAGCAGCAGCTGCTGCTGCCGCAGCAAGAGGGGGAGGAGGTGTGGCACGAGGTGTGGGCGACAGCGGCGACGGACCCGATCACGGGCCGGCGCGCGGTGGTGCTTATGCAGGTGGACGTGAGCGCCAAGGTGGCGGCGGAGCGGCACCTGATGATGGTCATGGAGACGGAGCACCGCCTGGTGGAGCAGCTGTGAGTTGCTGGGGATGGTTCCCGGTACGAGCATGTGGCGCTGTGCGTGATTGTGGGATAGTAACAGGGCGCGCCGCGTTGGCGGGTCGTGCGCATGCGGCGATGTGTGGAGCGCAGCGGGAGCGGGGAGAGAGAGAAATGGTTATATATGGAAAGGCAAAGCGGAAAGGAAGAAGAGCTCAGGGCACAAGCAGCAGGCGCGGGCTAAGTGCCCATGTTTCCTGTGCATGCGTCCCACCCCATAGTGCACATCTTCGCCCTCACTGCACAACTCGCACCATGTCGGTCCCCCAGGTTTCCCCGCCACATCCTGCAACACATCACCGAGCAGTGGACGGCTGCCGGCAAAGGCGGCGGCCCCGCAGCAGCGCCCGCAGCGCTGCGCGACTGCAGCGACCGCTGGCAGCCGGTGATCACGGACTGCAACAGCCTGGCGACGTCTCATCCCGAGGTGCGCGGCAACTGGGCGCTGTGTGTGTTCATAATATTCAACGTATACCCGACACGCGACGCCCTGGGGAATTGGCTTGTTAGCCGTGCGACAGCGCAGGCCGGGATGCGGCCGAGAGTA